>DF365728.1:3963-22462 GCA_000787875.1 Solanum virginianum
CTAAAATCATCATACCTTTTAAACCCCTTAAATGGATCCAAATCGCCAAAGTCATAGAACAAGGCATTTTCTTGGCCAACCAACATCTCCATGCTACTTAAGGGACTCAATATACTAAGTTTGTAGCGTCAAAATAATTTTAGAATAAAAAATACAAATTCTTGGTTGGTTACTGTAGCAACCCGAGAATAGTGAAGAGTATGTTCTTGGAAATTTTTGTCTAAGTGTTGGGAACTTGTCTTGAAGAAGAAAGGGATAACATATGCTTATCTTTACCAATTGAGCCCACCCTCCACACTTGTTCCAATAGGAATTGAACACAATTGGGTTGGGGCAACTCCTTATATTACTTTAAGACTTCAAGTCTTGAAGATTACACTTTGGCCCCAAACTTTTCCTATGCGAGCCAATTAAGGACATGCAAAGATATCGTTAAAGACACAAGAATCCGAACAACCCAAGTTTTTTTTTAAAAAAAAATTCTACTAGAGTCCCCAAAGTTTCCAATAATGTCTGTTAAGTCCCAATTTTCCAAGAATGCCACATTTAGTCCTAACTTTCAAAATGGTCCCAATGCACAAAAATACGGGTTCTAACAACTTAATAGTTATTAGTTTATAAATTTATTATAAACCAATACTGAGGAGCAGTGGAGGCAAATCTCTAAGCTACCCTAAACAACTGGTAAAAATAATACAAACTCTGAACTCAAATTATATTTGCCCTTGAGGAATGAAGGCTCACTATCTATTGACTAGAATCGTTACACCCCACTAGCTAAGTTTGAGAATGAGTGCTAGAACCTACATTATAAAAGATGCAATACAGAGAAATATATGTCAGTATTTAGAATGTATTGAGTAAGTAAGAGATGTTAGCATAATCATGAAATAGCATAACGAGGATAGCGAAATAAGGTTTCCAAAAATCATATATATAGTGAGATAACTAGAAGAAAAATAAGTTGCCGTTCATGTCCAAATAACATTCAAAATCTTCTATAATAAGAATATATAAGAAAAGTTTATTTTAATAATCTTGCATAAACATATACATAAAATAAAGCTTATAATTACTAGAATAAGTGAAAAGCATATCATAAGAAGATATATAACTAGGGAATTTCTTATAATCATCTTACACCATGTGAGCTCATGATGTCCAACTTATAATATTAGTTGGACGGACAACCCTATACATTTTCAGATTATAGAACCATATCATATCTATGTGGATCCACTAAACTATGCCTCTTAGGGCCATATGAAGTGTTCCATAAGGTTGTATACTCAAACCTACGATGGCACATATTTATTTAACTTGAGTTTTCTAAACACAAATCGTCTCGGTACAATAGTCCTCCCAAATATGACATAGACAAAGGCCATAGGGCAACCAATCCAATCATAAGACTAGTAAAAACAAATTAGCCAAAAGTCTATCAAATCAACAACTCAATAATCTAATCTATGAAACCTCCATCACTACTGTCTAGATGGTGCCAGTGACAGGTTTATGACAACCTCAAATCAAATAAAACAAATCTAAACTCTAATAGCTAGATGATACTAATATAAAAATCCTCCGAAAGCAAGAAGGTCTCACCAGTCAGCTGAATGTGAATAGATCCTCAATGATACACCTATTGATGATTCCTAATACCTGTTTCTACATTATAAAATAGTGCTGGCCCAAATGGACAGTAGTACGTAAAATGTACGAGTATGTAAAATGGCAAAATGAAAAAGATAAAAGTAGAATAACATCAAATCAAATAACTCAAATCAAAAGATAAGGAACTCAATTAGGATGTTCCAAAACTCTAAAGTAAGAATACAATTTAGATAGACACCAATCATATCCAATCCAAACTAATCCAATCAGAGTACTATCAAGACTTATATGAGAGTTTCTTTTATCCGACAACAATCACTTATGAGTCAATGATTGTACAATAAACCCATTGATATTGCCACAACCATTCAATACTTTGTCAGGGTAAAGAATGAATCAATCCATCATAGATCCAATCAATCAAGTCCTATATTGTTTTAATGACCTATCAAGAGGAACATTTTACTTAATGGTTTCATTCCTCTCTTATGTTTGGCGACAGTTATTGAGTTTGAATTGGACTTACTCTCACTCAATTCGATGCTTAGTACTTCTCCCAAGATATAATGCTCATAAACAATCAATATCCATCAGTCGAATCAATAAGTCTCATAAAGAATCTTCTAAATTCATTAATTTTTTCATATTCGAATCTTTTAGCTTATCAACTATCCAATCAATTCTCAACCACATCTTTCAAGAGGATTTAGACAATTATTAAGAGGACTATCAAGTTAGAACAATCATTTTAGTTCAATCATGAATACTCTCAGGATCATCAAATTCTATCAACATCATCACCAAGCTAATCACAATCATAATCATATTATCAAGGCTCTATACTCAACCCTTAGGTTCATTCATGCAATCGTTTATTAAATAATAATTAGTGTTTATGAAATAACTCATGTCAAAATATTTGATCAGTAAATCAAGTTAATAATAATCATCAAGCATGCAAAAATAGATAGAATATATAGTTTAAGAAACATTCATAGGGATTCAATACTTTCACCATATTTTTATTACCATTAGTAGGGCACATGGAAGAATAATCTCGTATTTTAGTTTAACCTTACATATCTGAAAGAGAAAAATCTTTTGAAGAAACCTTTAGTTTGCAGTTAAAGAGAAAAATCTCTTGAAGAAACCTTCAGTTTGCACTTAAAGATGAAGAACCCTAGCCTCTTCTTTGGGAGAACTTTGAATGCAAAATTTTAATATTTTCAAGGATTTATGCATTAATGGGAGGTTATTAGATTATATGACTGGCTTAGGAAAGTTAATTAGGATAAAAAGTAAAAAAAAAGAAGGAAAAGTCAAATAATCATCAAAATTAAAAAAAAATGACATTGTGATGAGTTTCAATGGCCAAAATAGCAGTATAGGGACCCCATAGACGAACCATTTGGCAGTACGCTGAATGGGGACCCTCGGCCACCCCTTCTTACAGTTTTTCATCCTTTCTAAAACATTTCGGGGGTCAAATTCCACGGATCACTAAATTTGATAGTTCAGATATATTTGAGTAAAACAATCATAACTTCTTACTATGAACTCCAATTAAGGTGAAATAGATGAGTTTGAAAGCTAATTCAAAGATCTTTAATTTGATATATTATAGGTCAACTAACTCATTATATGTTGAATGATACATCCATTTGAAGTTGAACCTTCTATGAACTAATATCGAAACTTAGCCAATGGAAAAGTTTTGAACTTGACTTGGCCTTGCGTGTCCCTTATGACCTCAAACTACATACAACACACTTCAAATACTTAGGAAAGGACCTTCATGTACATTCACAACCATGAAGTTATTGGATCATCCAATTTCACAAAATTTCATATCAAATTTCAATCAATAAGGAAGGTTTCATCTCAACTTTGTGTTAAAGATTTTTTGTGACCGTTATTCATTTCAGCTCTATATACTATTATAGAATAGGCTTTAATACCTATATTCAAAGTAAAAATTACTGTATGATCCCATACACATAAGAGAAAAGTTTGAATCTTAGTTTAGAAATTTTCAATGTGTTACAATCATCTACCAACACTTCACAATACTTAAAGCAACATCATCAATTATATACCAAATCATAAGTCAATTTATCAAATTCTATCATATAGCCATTTCATTACTCCATCACCTTTATTAAGTCACTTCATGATTAATTCATTCATTTTTGAACCCTCATTACTCTCCAATGCACAAAAAAAGAAAGAAGAATACATTGTTCAATAAACTTAACAAGGTTTAGGAATCACTTGCCACGATAAAATCAAGAAATAAATCCAACACTTGAGCCTTTCTCTTCTAATTAGTATCTAAAATACCATAATGTATTGAAATAATGATTTATCATTAAATTCCAATTCTGCCATGCGAAAATCAAGAAATTTCATGAATATGGGCAAAATGGCTCAAAAACTCAATACTGAAAAATGGGATTGAAATATGAAAAGTTTTGCATAAAATGTTTCTTAAGATATTAGGAATCCATTAGTGTAAATCATTTAAAAACAAATTTAAAATCAACTCATAATCATCATTTTTATAAATCATTAGTTCATGAATAAAAATGTCAAAATTTTCAATTGAAATTCATCAATTGGATATTAAAAACAGTACATAATTAATGAGTAATAAAGATTTTAGCTCAAAATAACTTATCCAATGATTTATAACTATGGCTTCAGAACATGTAAATTAAAATGAACAAAAGCACGAGGTTTGTATACCATAACTTGCATGATTAAAAATAATAAATATAGAAAAGCAAAATAATAGATTAAGTAAATAGAATGACCCTGAGATCCAATCTCACTAACTATTAACTTCACTTAAGTAAGCTTGAACAATGATATTAATCAGTACAACTAGTAAAAAAGCTTAAGAACACAAAATAGTGAGTATTGCTAGTGAATGAATAATAATTCGTTGTTTTTCAATGAATTCGTAGAAGGCTATTATAACAAAATCCCACGGAGAATTATTGACAAAATTCATGTCATGATCCAATTTCTCACATAATGATGACACCTGCTATAATCCACTTATAGGTAAGTCTAATCCATAGCTCGTAATAGTGGGCAATGGGTAATCACACTGAAAATAACAATAAGAAACAAGAAGCTAATAATGAAAGGAAAGAAGAATCAACTGAAATACAATATAAGGAGTCATACTCCAGACCTGACATCAGTCATATTCAAGCATCTAAACAAAATAGGAGTATAAGATTTTTACAACTACAATGTCTATACAGGTCATCTTTTAATATAACATAAAGACTAGCCTAGCCAAAATAGATGAAAATCAATAACTCTAAAAGCCAAGAGCATACTCCAATCTCTAAAATCCAAAAGCAGCACTACATGAAATACAAATCAATAGTGAGAACTCTGTCACGCCCTGGGAGCGCACCTTTGGTGTGGCCGACACTCAGATACTATTTCTAGTCCTCGAGCGAACCACTTGGCCTCATCATCACATCATACTCGATAGTGGAAGAAAAATGCTTAAAGAGAAGACTGTAAAGTAATTAAATAACCTAGTCTTTATTCAAAAAGAAATTTTCAACAAAACAAAAGTTGGAAAAGGAATAATACTCCACATCTTCTACTCAATGTCTATGAAGCGTCTACCTTTAATATCTAGATAGTACCATGATAGGCTATGGCTAGCCAACTCAAGGAAAATAAAATACTCAGTGAAAGAAAAAAAAGGCTCCTCTAAAGACAAGAAGGGCTCACCATCTCTGGAATTATAAATGTGAACTTCTACGGTGTGTCTGCTAAAGTCCTCTAATATCTGCCTCTGCATTATAAAATGATGCAGCCCCAAATGGGCATCAGTACATAGAATATACTGGTATGTAAGAATGGCTAAAGTAAACCCACAAGGCTCGACTCAACTCAGTAAACTTAACTCAGAACTCGAGTTATTCAATTCATGACTCAACTCAGTGAATATGCAAGTTTAAGGTTTGAAATCATGCTTTAAAATTTGACTCGATGTTTTTATGTAGCTTAGTTTGAAAATCATGATATGTTTACTCAAGTGTTGCTTGGAGGTTTCTCTAACTGACATAACTATCCACCAACATGAGTTGTGGTGATGCACAATTAAAAGACATTGTTCCTACTACCATCCTAAACTTTCCACAGTAAAGGATGTTCACCTCTCCTCTCTCTCGGATCCAAAGAGAATGTCTATCTATTGGGATGTGAGCTGCCATAGTTAAGTGCATGACTATCCTACCTTCGCAATATAGTTTTGGGGAGTTTCTCTCACCCAACTCGGTGCTCAATACTCCTTGCAAGACAAAAATATGCTCAAAGAGATTAACTCAAAGTCATCTCTTTGACTCATCTCAATCAGGTCAACTCAGTTCTCAATAGCTCTATTCAATTTCTTAACAACTCAATAATTCAGGATCATCATTCATGCAATGGAACTCAAGACCCAAACTAACTACCTGCAAGACCCCAACTCATACGGTCAATTAAATCACATAGAACTCATACTTAACACATATACCATAGGAAATACTCATCTTATGCATATAAGAGAACATGTACTCCTCATCCTCAACTTACTCAAGCTCATCAAAACATGTATTATCTCATCAATACTCTATTCTCAAGACAACATTTCACTTAATACCCATATACTCCTTTAAAATCAATGTTCATGCTTTGTAAAAACTTTTTAAAAATATATATAATACTAGTTCAAATCACTCTGTTCATCAATGCACAAAAATCATCATCTTTACTCAAAAACTTACATAACCTTGATTTAAATCAAATACTTTATTTAGTGTATGACAATTATGAATCTCATTAAATAATAATGCATGGGGAAGCCATGATCAATTACTCAACTAGGGTTCATGGGTAAGTAACCACGAGCAATAATTCCAATAATAAAATAATAGTAACTTCAATACATAATTATATAATACTCAATAGAAGAAGAATTGACTCAATTGGAATTTGGAAACTGGGATTTTTCCCTATTCATTACTCATTAAAATAGAAAGATAGACGTGCGGCTCGTGGATGAACTCAATCCAATGCTTTAGGTGGCCTTACATACCTAGATTGAAGCTTTGGACAATCAACCTCAAGGAACTCTCTTCGAACTCCTCAATTCCTCGCCCCTCTTCTCTTCTCTTTAGCTCTAGTTTTTTTCAAGGGCTTAGAAAGGCTTAAGAATGGGTTAAAAACCTTTTTTATACATAAAATGACCTATTTTGATCATGGTTTAGTGTAGGAGGGGTCTAAAAAGGTCTGTAATTCCCCTCACGAAATTTGAAAAAGTTCAACTCGAGACATGGGGTCTGCAATGCTAACACTATAAGATTTCGAGGTTTTTTGCTGAAAATTCTTTGAACAAGTTTTTAAATCCCATAGAATATTTTTAGGACAAAATGAAGTGTTGGTCCATGGTAGGTGCGCATCGAACACCTGTCCCACACCCTTACTAGAAATCTTTTTCGCATCAAAAAATTATCTTTTGATCTGGTTGCTCTAAAAATCAACTAAGACCACTTTTCCACTGTATTTTTCAAGTTGATCGCAAATTCGGCCTCAGATTCGCCATCAGAGCATGGGAAGATGTGTTATGCATACATCTCTCTTTTAGGGATATTTTGGTAATTTTATCGAGCATTACATTATCTCCTCTTTGGAATCAGTCGTCCTTGAATGAAGAGTGGAGATGGACCTCAAGGCATGAATACAATCAAGACTCCTCTCAACACTCACTAAATCAATTTAAACTCTTGACTCCTCAGAAATCTCAACAATCTCTACATAGACTTAGGAGTACATCAGTAAAGAATAGACAATTTGGTTCAGATTAAGAGTAGAGATATTATCTTAGACATCGTCACCATTAGGCACGAATGGAATATCAAAACTCAATCAATTCGAATCATTTAAAAACTTTGACAATTAGTCATAGAACTCGAGAAGGAAGCCATCAACTCCAATCGCGAATGGGGCTATCACGATCTATAAGACTCTAGGGACATTCTCAATCTTAACTCCTCACATCCATTATGCTCCTTTTCATGGCACTCTACTCCATCAATGCAAGCTCAGAGCTCTCATTAAAATCTCCACCTAATCACATCTTCCTCTTCCATTCAAGCCTAACTCTAAATCTCAAGGTGCTAGTACTAAGGTAATCATACTTGTACAAGGCTAATCCTCAATACTCAGCTTTATACTTCCATAGGTGCTTTCACTAAAATATCACTAGTCCTCTTCAGTACTTCATTACCCTTAGTCGAAACCCTTATTACGAAGTCCTCAATAGTCTATCATCAATACTCACATAATAACAACCACGCATTCAAGCCTATCACTCCAACCACTTTAACTATATCTAAGAACTTTCAAGCCTACTTAGCAATTCTACCTCCACTATTTGATGAGCTTCTACTAAAAAACGTACCTACATGCTCTTACTAATCTATTGCACATCATAAGGTTTCATATCTTCTTTCCTCCCTATCTCTGTCCATATATGACACAAGTATAACACCAATGTCAAAATAAGGGTACATTCACTCTTTCTCATTCTCTCCCATCAACCATCACTCTTCTACTATCATTAACACATCTACCTAGATTAGAAAATAGGATCATTCGAAAGGTTTATAACAAAAGATCATAAGCATGATACATTCGAGGAATTTAATCTAAGAGCATTCATAATACGATACGATCTCATTAGTCTCTTAAGGTCTATCATGGGTTTATGGAATCGAACATGTTGCAAAACTCAAGTCACATCTCTTATGACATAAGATCGGTGACTCTGAGATTGTTGTGAGATAAAAGTACAACTGTCACTCCTCATCCTCATAACTGAACATGAACATGAATCAACATCTGGTGTGTGGGTTTGGGCCATAGGCATGGTGCTTATACACAAGATAGGAATAAAGCATCACCTTAACTAAGCTTTAAGGAATATAAAAGATAGAAAAACATCTAAGTCTCGTCCTAATCAACTCGTCACCATCAAAAACTCAAGACTCACTTTAGTTTATTAACTCCTCATCTCCCCCTTAGCTCAAAGGTCCACTCCCTAAGTCTGCTAACCAATCCTCTTTACTAAGCTACAATTATAGCTCTCCACACAATTAAGGCATCACCACAAGAACATCTTCAACTCTCTTGTTATACTCTACCAAAAGATATAAAACACGACTAGAACTTTTCTCTGAGGTACTACCCTTAGCTTCCTTCTAGCTCTATATATATCTTCCTATACTTATTGCTCTTGTTAGCATATATAATAGCTTTCTACAACTCTTATAATCTAACCTCTTCGTTTAGCTTTCTAACATTTATCATCTAAGCTCCCATATAATGGATAATGAAAATATTAGATTACAAGGTAAAACACAACAACAACAACAAAAATAACAACAATAACATACCTAGTGAAATCCCACAAGTGGGGTCTGGGGAGGGTAGAATGTACACAGAACTTACCACTACCTCATAAAAGTAGCGAGACTATTTCCTGGGAACCCTCATCGTACAAGGTAAAACACATCATTATTTATCTATGAATCCCCATCAACCTACTTATAAGGGTGACAAAGAATGCTGACATGAACTTATTCCACATCAACAACTCAAATATACTATCTAGGTTCTCATAGCAAGTCATGACTTAGGGCTTCACACAACCCTACACTATCACGAATACACCTCTTAAGCCTTCTTTTATCCAGTGCTTCTTCCTCAATTTACTATCTCCATCTAAGGGGTACCTCTACCATACTCATAGCATCACGTTCCTTGCCAGTCAACATCTTAACATTAAACACACACCATAACAAGACTCTTAGGGAAAATCTCCAACAAGGACTATCACTATCATCATGGTATCTCCATCTTCACATCACTCCCAAGAATTTTAAGCTTAGGGATTATTGCTACCATGTCCAATGCACACTTCCCTCATATTATACCAACCTATAACTACTAGGTAATAATTTAGGAATATAGGCCTACTAAAGTCTCATAGCGAATACTCCATCAACACAACCCCTCTTCATAACTCAAGTACCATTTACCCATTCACTACACCTACTCATCTAGCTAAGCTCATAACTCTATGAATCCTATAGGGTCTCACTATGGAATCAAAAGCCTAGTTAAGTTTTGTCTCATGGAAGGCACTCTGTTCCTCTATTCAACATCTATACTTCACCCTCATTGGTATGAATACTATGACATATCAACATAAACCTCCTTCTAGTTCGAGCACACTCCAACTCATCCTAACGATAACTCTTTCTCTATAACTCAAAATGAACATCAAGTGGTACTTACTACTCTTTTGTCAAGACTTATGGGAATCAAATTATCACTAGATTACTTACCTAAAGATACATGACCCTAATTATAAGCCTCAGTCAATCACCACTCTCACTATCTTGTCTTTTCCTTTCCCTCGTCATCCTTCTAGCTTAGGGATAACCAACTCTACTCATAGTTTACAAGACCTCAAATCACACTCTTAGTGTAACACCCCATGAAATTACTAAAATGCCCCTAAAATATAATCATATGCAAATGCATCTTCCAAAGCTCCGATGGAAAATTCGAGACTGGATTTACGATCTATGCGAAAAATCAAGTCAGAAAATGGTCTCAATTCGATTTAAGAGAAATTGAAGCAAAATAAAAATTTTGCTAATTTTTATTCGAGCAGTGTCTTTCTGCGTCCTTGGTGCGATGCGAACAGAACACGCACCTATATTTACTATTTTATTTAATTTTTCGATGGGATTTGAGAATTTGCAAAAAAAGAAAAAATGCACCGGTCTGCGCCTCTGGCACGACGCGGACCAGTGTAAATATTTTCAGATATTTTCTTTTAATTATGGGAAGGATATTTTGGTCCTTTTCAGCCCACTTTAATACACCAAAACATGTTTTTAAGGCTTATTTCATACGAAAGAGTTCCAAAACCCATATTTTTCTAAAGTAAAACGTATGTTCTGAGAAGAGAAGAAGAAGAGGAGTTGAGGAATTCCAAGCTTCAGTTCAATTCTTATTGGGGGTTTGTACAATCTTCAATTCTAGGTATGTAAAGGCTACCCAAAAACATGGAATTGTTCTTCCATGTTCCCCAATGTGTAGATTAAGTTGTAAATTTCTAGTTGATGGATCTTGAGTAGTGATTCTTGAAGAACTTCTTGAATATTATTCTTTAATTTATATATATTATCAAAAATTGATGATCATCATACTTGTATCTATTGATTATATGCATTATTGTTGACCGTTTACCTAAAGTGCATGTTTCCCCTTGTTTAATACTGCAAGAACAAACTTAGGGGTAATATCCAGAGCCTTGATTGTTTAAATGTGATGACTGATGGCGTTAGATAAGAGTTTGAAAGGAAGAATTTATTTCTTGAGTTGATATAATGATATATGAGAGGAGGACCCTGCCTGAGAGGGGTATTGGCTATATAACCAGTCTAACCTTGATATACTTATGAGCATATTGAGTCCTGAGAGGAGTATTAGCACTGAAATGGGTAAGAGTGAGTCTCACTCATGCTCATCAACTATGTGGCCAGCGTAGGAGAGGATTGAACCACGAAAGTGGATATTTACTTTGTCCTTTAGAGGACTTGAGAGACTTCTTTTGGGATCCCTGACAAACTCGTCCTTTAACCCGGCAAGGTACCAGATGGATGTGGAAGCGACTTCTCTTGGTGTATCATCACCGGGCTCTTAAGTGGTGGTTATCGGTTATATAAATTCCCATATAGGTTTCCTTATTGATAGTACCCTAATGTTGATGTGATTGTATGATATCTTGATGGATAGTAAGGTGATAGAATTTTATCCTTTACTCTGAGTTGAGGATAAGAGATTGATGAGCTATTGTTATTGTGAATTGTTTACTTTAGCCTATTTTACATATTGTACATTTCACATACTAACGGCCATTTGGCGCTGCATCATTTTATGACACAAATTCTATAGATAGAGGACTTGACTTCAGTAGCCTAATCGTTGATGTTCAGAGCTCATTATTTCAGACCATGGTGAGTCTTCCCCTGCATTCGAAGGATAATTATTTCATTAGCTTTATTTCAGTATTTTGCTTTGATTGTGGTAGCCATGGCTTGTCATGGTACCTTCCATGATATTAGTCATAGAGGCTTCATAACCATACACAGTTTGATGGTTAGTTTCGGGATTGTTTATTTCTCTCTTCTTTTCTATTGAGATACTTCTTCATATTATTCTACGATAGTGATTGTTATAGCCCACTAATAGTTTATTATTCTATGTAATATTCCACTTATGAATTGATTGAGTAATTGCAATGAGACTAGGTTGTCTGCTTGGGGACTACCAATTGTCTTCGAGTACCAATTATGTCTAGGGTACCCTCCCGGGGTGTGACAAACTTGCTATCAGGGCACAGAGTTTGAGTGTCCTAGAAATTCTATGAAGCTGTGTCTAGTAGAGTCTTGTTTAGGGGTGTATTGTACACCCCACTTCATAAGCAGAAGGCTATAGGACATTAGGAAGTGTTACCTTTCTTCTATGATCTGAGTTCGTGCGATGGAGTTTAACCTTGTGGAAATCTTATTTTAACTCATGCAATTTACGCTTACAAAAAATGCCGCCAAAAAGAACTGTCACTAAGAGAGATGCCCTAGCCCCAGCTATTGAGAATGCTCAACCTGAGGCCTCAATTCAAATCGAGGCTAGCAGATGGCGATGCCCCACTAGGACTGCAGAAGTCCCACAAGCGCCCCATGCTCAGCCCCAGCCTGCTCCCACTACCGAGGCAGAGTTTAGAGGAGCCATCACCATGCTGACTCTGTTGGTGGCCTCCCAGGGGAACAACCAAGGTTCCTAAGCTCCTAGCTCTAGCTCATAGGAGCCCTCAGCTACAACCAAACTTAGAGACTTTCTAAGGATAAAACCACCAGTGTATACGGGGTCTAAGATAGAAGAAGACCCATAGAACTTTATTGATGAGATGTATAAGGTTTTGAAGGCAATGCATATTGATAAGATCGAGGGAGTTGAGCTTGCCTCCTACTAGTTAAAGGATGTTATGAATGTGTGGTACAAATAGTAGGACGAGAGTAGAGGTGAGGATGTGGAGCCTATAGCTTGGGAAGAGTTTGAGGAAACCTTTCTTGACCACTTCTTTTCTTAATAGTTGAGGGAGGAGAAGGTGGATGAGTTCATGAATCTGAAGCAGGGCAGGATTACCGTGAAAGAGTGCAGCCTTAGGTTTATCAAGCTATCCAGGTATGCTCTTGAGATGGTGAAAGACATGAGGGTGAGGATGAGGAACTTTCTGTCTGGTCTGGGCAGACACGTGCAGAAAGAGTGTAAAGCTACTTTACTGATTCCTAGCATGGACATTCCCAGCCTTATGTTGTATGCCCAGCAGATAGAGAAGGACAAGAAGAAAGATAGAAAAGAGCAAAAGAGTTGAAAGGCGAGATCAGCAAGATATGGGCCTAGCCCGCAGAGAAAGAATAAGGGTGTCAAGTCCTATTTCCAGAGGAGATCATATCATCCTGCATAGTCTGTAGCAATTGCACCTATGCAGTCAAATAGTTATGATCAGAAATCGCAGGGTTATCAAAATTTCAAGGCTCTGGGTGCCCAATCTTAAGCCAGTGTGACCCAAGGCACTAGGGGAAAGCCATCTTGTGGCAAGTGTGGTAAGATTTATTTTAGTGAATGTCGTATGGGAAGAGATATTTATTATTCATGCAGATAGGCTAGTCACTTCAGTTTTGAGTGTCCCAAGAGGAGACAAGGTGAGGGGAGCAGTAGACCACAGTCATCCGCAGCCCCTCCAGTGGGCAATAAGCAGAGAGGTGCTACATTGGTATAAGAGATAGGATAAATCACCTTTATACTATGGGTAATCGACCAGAGTAGGAGCCTATACCATATGTTGTCATGGGTATGCTTCGAGTCTTTTCCCTTGATTGCTATGCATTAATCGATTCGGGTGCCATTTTGCCCTTTGTGACCCCTTATATGGCTAGTAACTTTGGGGTTCTTCCTGAGTGTTTTCTTGAACCTTATGCTATTTCTACTCCTACTAGTGAGTCTATCTTAGATGAGAGAGTTTACAGGGATTATGTAGTGTCTATTTATTATAGAGACACCTTAGCTAACTTGGTAGAATTGGAGATGGTGGATTTTGAGATAATAATGGGCATGGATTGGCTTTAAACCTGTTATGCCTCTATTGACTGTAGAACCTAGATTGTTAAGTTCTAATTTCCTAATGAACTTGTCTTAGAGTGGAGAGGGAGTTCTATTGCCCCTAAGGGAAAATTCATCACTTATCTTAGAGCTAGGAAATTGATCTCCAAAGGTTGTATCTACCATCTCGTGAGAGTTAAGTCTGATGATGTTGAATCTGCTACTTTTGAGTCATTCTCAATTGTAAATGAGTTTCCTGAGGTGTTTCCTAACGATCTTCCTGGAGTCCCTCCTGATAGGGAGATTGACTTTGGGATCGATGTTCTTCTCGAGACCAAACCCATCTCAATTCCACCTTATAGAATGGCTTCAGCAGAGTTGAAGGAATTGAAAGAATAGTTGAAAGACTTGCTAGAGAAAGATTTCGTAAGGCTTAATGTCTCACATTGTGGTGCTTCTATCCTATTCGTGCGTAAGAAAGATGGGTCTCTAAGAATGTGTATAGATTATCCACAATTAAACAAGGTTACCGTAAAGAATAAGTATCCTCTTCCCAGAATAGATGATCTATTTGACCAACTTTAGGGTGCTACTTATTTCTCAAAGATAAACCTCAGATTGGGTTACCACCAGTTGAAGGTGAGGGAAAGTGACATCCCAAACACAGCCTTTATGACACTGTATAGCCACTTGGAATTCTTGGTCATGTCCTTCTGGTTGACAAATATACCCACAACTTTCATAGACTTGATGAATAGGGTATTCTAACCATATCTTGATATGTTTGTGATCGTGTTCATTGATGAAATTCTGGTATATTTGAAGGATGACGAGGAGCATGCTAATAACGTTAGTGTGGTTTTACAAACACTCAAAGATCATGAGTTATACGTGAAATTCTCAAAGTGTAAGTTTTTTCTCAAGTTCGTGGCTTTCTTAGGCCATGTTATTTCGGGAGAGTGTATTCAGGTGGATACCCAGAAAATTGAAGTGGTCAAGAACTGGACAAGACCAACTTCTCTAATAGTAATACGGATCTTCTTAGGTTCAGCAGGATATTATCGCAGGAGTTGCTCAAGGATTATGATATGAGAATTCTCTACCACCTAGGTAATGCTAACATTTTTGCTGATGCTCTTAGCAGGATGCCTATGGGTAGCACTGCCCATGTGGAGAAAGGGAAGAGAGAACTAGCAAAGGAAGGGCATAGATTAGCTCGATTGGGAGTCCAACTTGAGGAGAACAACCAAGGTAGGGTCAATGTTCAAAATGGTTCTTCTTCCTCCTTAGTGTCAGAAGTGAAGGAGAAGCAAGACCAAGAACCTGTTTTGTTCCAATTGAAAGAAGTAGTTCACAAGCAAAAGGTGATGGTTTTCTCCAAAGAGGGAAATATAGTGTTGAGGTATCAAGGAAGATTATGCATGCTCAATGTTGATGGCATTCAAGATAGGATCATCATCAGCTTCAGATAGTCTATTCACCCTGGTTCTATAAAGATGTACCACGACTTGAGAGAAGTCTATTGGTCGAATGGGATGAAGAAAAAAATTGCCGAATTTGTTTCTAAATGCCTCAATTGTCAACAGGTTAAGGTTGAACATCAGAGACCATACGGGTTAGCTTAGAATTTTGAAATTAAGGAGTGGAAGTGGGATTTGATCAACATGGACTTTATCACAGGCTTACCAAGATCTCAAAAGAAGCATGATTCGATATGGGTGATCGTTGACAGGATTAAAAAATCAGCCCACTTCTTGGAATTCAAGATAACTTACACTGCTGAGGAGTATATTCCTGAGATTTGTAAGGTAGCATGGGGTTCCATTGTCCATTATCTCAGACAAAGGAGCTAAATTTATCCCTTAATTCTGAAGATCCATTCAAATAGGATTGGGCATGAAAGTACATTTGAGCATAGATTTTTACCCTCTGACAGATGGACAGGCAGAGCGCACCATTCAGACTTTGGGGGATATGTTGAGAGTGTGTGTGTTATTGACTTCAATGGAAATTGGGATGATCATCTATTGTTGATTGAGTTTGCATAGAATAACAGCTACTATGCTAGCATTTAGATGGCCCCTTATGAGGCATTATACGAGAGGCGATGTAGATCACTAATTGGCTGGTTCAAGGTTGGTGAAGTTGAGTTGATTGGACCTAATCTCATAAACTAGTCTATGGAGAAGGTGAAAATCATCAAAGAATGGTTGAAGACAGCCCATCATTGTCAGAAGTCATATACGAATGTGAGAAAAAGAAATTTGGAATTTGAGGTGGATGATTGGGTATATTTGATGATGTCACCCATGAAGGGTTTTATGAGATTTTGTAAGAAGGGGAAGTTGAGTCTGCATTATATCAGACCATACCAGATTTTAAGGAGAATAGGGAAGGTTTCTTATAAGCTAGACTTACCTTCCAAGCTAGATGGAGTTCACCCGGTGTTCCAGTATCAATGCTAAAGAAGTTTTTGGGGGATCCTACCTTAGCAATTCCTGTTGAGAGTATAGGAATGAAGGACAGCCTATCTTATGAAGCAATTCTAGTCCAGATCCTTGACTGACAAGTCCGTAAGCTAAGAAATAAAGTGATAGCCTCCGTTAAAGTCCTATGGAGGAATCAATTTGTTGAGGAAGCTACATGGGAAGCTAAGGAAGCGATGAAACTCAAATACCCGCACCTATTCATTACAAATGACGATGATGTTGGAGGTAATATTCCCATCCTTAACGCTATTAAAATTTCCTTTTTGATTTAATGTATTGATTTTATTCCTGAGCCTAAGATTGAGATAAGTAGGTGATGGATAGCAAGAGTTCGATAGTTCCCGAGTAGGAAAAAGGCAAGTTTTGAGGTTACTCATGCTTTATTGTATCCTTGTTCATCATTCGATGACGAATGATCCCAAGGAGGAGATGATGTAACACCCTATGAAATTACCAAAATACCCTTAAAATGTAATCGGGTGCACAACACGTCTTCCAATGATCGATGGGAAATCTGAGACCAGATTTGCGATCACTGCAGAAAATTGATTCAGAAAATGGTCTCGACCCGATCTAGGAGCAATCGAAGCGAAATAAAAATTTTGCTAATTTTTGTCCGGGCAGTGTCTGTCCGCATCCTTAGCGCGACGCAGACAGAACGTATACCTACACTTATTGGTTTTTCCAATTTTTCGTTGACATTGGATAACCCCTATAGATTCTTTAGGCTAGAATAGATTCTCCAGCAGGAGTGGTTTTCCAATTTTTCGACGGGATTTGAGAATTTGTGAAAAAAACATAAATGCACTGGTCTATGCCCCTGGCACGATGCGGACCAGTGTAAATATTTTCAGACTTTTTCTTTTAATTGCGGGAAGGGTATTTTGGTCCTTCTAACCTATTTTAATACCCCAAAACGTGTTTTTAAGGCTTATTTAGTATGAAAGGGTTTCAAAACCCATATTTTTCTAAGGATAAACATAAGTTCTAAGAGGAGAAGAAGAAGAGGGGTTGAGAAATTCCAAGCTTGAGTTCAATTCTTGTTGAGGGTTTGTACAATTGTCACGACCCAACTTATGGGCCGTGACTGGTACCCGATAGGGGTACCAAGATAATATTACCAAACCCAACTCAGATTATAATCATTTTTATAATTTATAGAAATTTTGGCAGAGTTTCCTCTGTTTTAATGACTAGCCATCTAAAATAGAAAAGTCCAGCGAACCAACAAAGAAGTCACAACACATACATATGTACATACGCGGGCCGACAAGGTCACCGCTGAAGAAAGAGGGGTCAGTACGAAAGACGTACCGAATATGTAAAGCAGAAAGCATAATCATTATACATATATCTGGACAACCAATAAAACAAAAGTACAATAGTTAAAAGCATACTCGAAATGTATCAAAGTACTTACTTTCCAGAATGAACATAATACGAACTGAGGGATAACTGAACAAAAGTACAGGGATTTACTGCATACCCGAGAATATTTGGATTTTCTTTTAGCTGAGTCAAACAGATGCAGATCGGACAGGAACGATGGCAACCTCCATACTCGCGCCATACCACAGCATCACACTAGAAGTTTCAAATCTCCGAACAAATCTCCAACACATAGAACAAATGAAGGATAAGTGAGCCCGCATCCCTGAACTCAGTTATCCTATAATAAATGTGGCATAGAGCCACCAAAACAAAGGCCCAATCTCACCTCAACACTGTCTGAGTGAAGCCGACCCATGGGCCGGGCCAACTCCACCATATCCAACCATTTTTGGAAAATATATATATATATATATATATATATATATATAGTATATTAGGCACGACCATAACTGGCCCGGGAACCGGTTAATGGAAATATAGTGGCACGAATAGAGTAGAGTGGAGTGTATGCATAAAATCACCTTTTGAGTTCAACCTGAATATATGCTCATATTTGGAGGTTATGAATTTATTAGGACAAATTGCTCTTTTTAGAGTCCCTTCCAAGCTTATTTTCTCATTCTTTCGTATTGTGTTGAATTAGCAATTTTTTTTTTACTTTTTATGAAGGGTTAAAGAGACCAATATGAATAACAAATAAATTCTCAAATTCAACTTAGTACAAGTCCATGTTTAGAAAACAAACCTTACTTATT
>DF365727.1:5006-25065 GCA_000787875.1 Solanum virginianum
AGATAACTTTTACTTAAGCATGGGGTGTCAGATCTAAACCACTTTCTTTATCGATTTACACCAGCAGTTCTGACTGAGATAAAAGGGCTGTCCCTACTTTCAACTCAAATAATTAGTGGACTTACAAAGATCTCAGCTCGCCGGCTTACATCAATACAGAAGGGTCGAACCTAACTGACCATCATCTTAAAACCAAGTCAACTTATTAAATAAGTTCGTTTTTTGCCTGTGCTATGACCTTATACAATATACAACTATTTTTACCTAAATACCTGACATAGACATGATATGAATTTAGCTGGACATAGTCACGGCTGAAACAGTAGATATAGTTAAAAGACTAACCTTTATTATTGGAGTCCACCGGAGTTGGGGCTTGTAGAAACTGGAATAGTTGCCGAAATAATATAACTAAGATATAATCCAATGATAACTCGAAGCTCTGAGTCTCACCACTAGATTTGGTATGAACCGACTGTACGACCAAATTGACTACCGCATGGGTAATCGTGATAAGAATCTGTGAGAGAGAAAGAAGTAGGGGTGAGTACACATAATATGTACCCAACAAGTTTAACCAACTGGGAATCAGAAATTGAATAAACTATGAAATAATTTAGGAATGCTTCCACTTGCAATGGAAAAACTAGTCTGGCATTGGTGCTGCCAATTTATGACAACACGAATAAAGTAAACATATAATTTCAATTAAGCCAATCCAAAATTATCACAAGTAATGTAATGATATGGTATGCAATGCAAGGTGAAATCAAGACTATCGCACAACCTGTCGTGTATAATCTCAATATATCAATTACCTTGCCACCTAACTCGTGGTCAAAGACTCAGGATAATAATCTCCCTAAATCAACTACCTTGCCACCTAAGCGAGCGTGCTCAAGTGTAATGACTTGTTAGGTCATTTTGAGAATTAGTCCTCTTGATTTCTATAAGATTTATCTCAAAGTATTTTAAATGGGTACTTTGGATTATTTAATAACAATAATTATTTATGCTAGGAGTAAATTTACATAACTAACCTAATTTTGGGAGGGGGGTATATTGTATTTATTAAATATATATATATATATATATATATATATATATATATGTGTGTGTGTGTGAATAATTATTTAAGTTAGGAGTAAATTTAGATAACTAACCTAATTTAGGGGGTTTAAATTGTATTTATTAATACCTTGGTTCATATATATATATTGTGTGTGTGTGTATGTATTAAAATAAAATTAGTAGAATTAATCATTTTTAATACCCTAATTACTTTGAGAAAGAAAAAGAACAGAGAAGAGGATAAAAACGAACCCACTATCGCACCACTTCATGTCTAAGTAATGGTTGATATCTTAACTCATGATGATTTCTATATATATTGTTGGTCTTGGTTTACTGGAAAGAGTGCCAATTTGTCAATTTGCATGAGATTTGGCTATTGCACGTGATAACCCCTTAAGTGTACTATATAATGCACGAATTAGACCCATAGGTGTTAGCAAGTGTGTGTGTGGCATGTGTTTAGGTTGAAGCAAGAGAGAAATTAAAGAAAGTCAAAATAGATTCTGGGATTAGTGCCTTTAGTTTGTGTGCTTAACACATATATAAATATATATTTTTTTGAGGGTTTTTATATCAAGAAAAAGGGTACTGCAACTTGTTGTAAGTGATGTATCTTAGAGAAACAATTCCTAGCAATATTGTATAGAGTGGAGGACCACTGATTAAGGATTTTAGAAGGGAAAAATCATATCGATTGTTACAGCCAATGGCGTCACTAATGGCTAGGCTTTTAGTTATTAATAATTGATATTTTAGTATAATTAAGATTTGATGTAATGGAGTACTTTGTACACTTGCCAGTCTTTTGGTTCTTCATTACTCTTAGCCAATGCTTTTGACTCTTAGTTAGTCAAAAAATACTACTGTACAGTGCGTCTTAGTGTTTGCATATGTGGGTATATACTTTTCGTATTAATATTGGGAGTTTGTATTATATAAACACCATTAGATTTTAAATATTGAATCATTAAGACATAGTTCTAGGCTTGAGATTTAGGAACTTAGTTATAGATTTAGGCGAGTTTTGAGTCTAGGCTTGGTGATATTGTAATATGGATGTTGTTGGTTTCGAAGTCTTATTGTCACTAATTATTTTGGATAGATTGCATTCGTTTGGAAGCCCAACGAAAGGGGAAGCCTCAAGTTTCGCAGTGAGTATTCAATTATTAAGTAAAACAAATTTCTTAACCTTTTTAAGTATATAGAATCTTGTGCTTCCTTATGTGAGTGTTGAGAATGATTTTGAAATATTGAGTTAATATTGATATTGTACCAGAACTATGTTGTTGTGAATTGTGCATTGTATTAAAATTAGTCATTTTCTCATTATTTTGTAAACATGCCTATTTGAATTGACTTTTGTGACGAGTATTATATGGACTGAAAAAGAATAAGAATTAAAGAAGATGTACCATTTCAAGGGATGTGATGCACATTGCGTCGTATATAGTATATTTTGAGGGTCGTGTCGCATACCGCAACAGATACTATGATTCGAGGATCTTGTTGCACGTTGTGATAGATGCATGGACTAGAAGTCCCCCATGGGTCCTGGACTGAGAGACAACAGTTGTGTATCACTAGGTCAGACATGCATCATTATACTTGACATTGCATTGCATTGCATTACACCTTATTATTATTTATATACTTGTGAGTGCCTTTTTGTGAAACTTGTGATGGATGCACTTGATCCCTTTTGTGATTGATATTTAATTGTTAGTGTGATATTATTGAGGTATACGACATGTAAATTGTGAACTGTTAGGTTGGGCTGACTTTTATGCAGGTTGTAGTTGTGGAGGTTTGGTTGGAGTGTCAGGAGTACCTGTATTCTATATTACTTAATTTTGTGTTTAGTAGTTCAGTTGCTGGGTACCATGTATTTCGTACTCACCCCTTGCTACTATATTTGTGTAGGTTACGAGCCCGGATCTTCATGATAATATCTATTCTTCCTTGTCCAAGGCTTCTTATGGAGATTGTGTAAGGTAGTTATTTGCTGTCCCATCTAGATTCTCACTCCTATTTATGATTTTGTTCTGCTCTAGAAACAATATCATTCGATACTTGTGTTTCCTTTTGAATCTATTGTAATACATTAAAAGCTTGTGCACATGACAACCAGGTTTTGAGAATTTTTAATTTGACATATTATCCGCCATTACACTTCATTTTTATTATAATTTTGCATTGTAATGTTATAATTGGGTTGTAGGCTGACTTGTCTTTGTGGGATAAGATGAGTGCCATCGCACCCACTTTTAGGTTGTGACAGTTGGTATCAGAGCCCAGGTTCATAGGTCTCATGTACATGCAAGCTAAGTCTAAGTAAAGTCTTAAAGATCGGTATGAAGACATCTATACTTATCTTTGAGAGGCTATGAAGACTGTTAGGAATTTTTTTTTATTTATACTCTCTTATCTTGTATAGTTATCTTTGTTAGTACTGAGTTGTTCCCGTGTTGTTTTTACAGATGACAAGGACTAGAGCTATTGTTGCTGGTGGTAGAGGTGAGGCACCTCCTGAGACAATTATTGAGGGCCCAGTTGGAGGTAGTGGAATGGGCAGAACTAGAGGACATGCTCATGGAGTGATATCAGTGAGAGGACGTGCCTGAGGAGAAGCATGAGTTAGAGGATAGGCTAGAGGGGCTTCTCTAGAGCCACAGATAGAGGCCGACGAGGACTAGGTTCTTTCAGAGTACGTAGCCCCACCCTTGCTGCATGATACTTTGTTGAGGGTTTTGAATGTACTTAAGAGTTTTGCTCCAAGTGGTAACTCGACAGGCATGCCAGCGGTTCTCAGATGGAAGGAGGAGCTCAGACTCCAGATCAGCATTAGGCTCCCATGGTTCATGGTCTGGTGGAGCAGCCACCATTGGCTCATAGGGTTTAGGTTGATCCTATACCAGCTGTTAAGGTTCGGGGTGCACCATTAGCTATATTGACTGAGACTGACCAGCGCTGCTATGAGATGTTTAGGAAGATGAACCCACCTCAATTTCAGGGTAGGAGGACAGAGGATGCTCATAAGTTTCTGACCACTTGTAGGGAGTTGTTGGATACTGTTGGCTTAACTGAGTCACATGGGGTTCGATATGTCACTCTTCAGCTTCATGGGCCAGCCAGAGAATGGTGGAGGACATATTCAAGATATTTGCCTATGGGATCTCCCACGGTGTCTTAAGAGATATTCTCTGGTGCTATCTATGATCGATTTATCCCTAGGAGCATGAGGGAGGAGAGTCTCTTTGAGTTTTGAGAGTCTGAGGTAGGACGACTTATCAGTCACAGAGTATAAGACCCAATTCTGTCAGTTATCTAGACATGCTGCAGCCATTATTCCATATGAGACAGAGAAAGTTCATAGGTTTATGAGAGGATTGACCTATTCTATTTGATAGTCAGTGTTTAGAGTATCTAGAGATGAAGCATCTTTCTAGTTTGTTGTGAGTGCGACTAAGAGGCAAAGCTGATGGAGAGATAAGAGTTTGGGGATCCGAAGAGGGCTCGTCCATTCGATCTATTTTTTGGTACATCATCTAAGGGTAGAAGGTTCTATAGAGGGAGTGGCTCATCCTAGCATCGAGGACCAGTTTATGCATCATTACCTACTTCTGAGAGTGGTCAAACACATCATGTATCTACAGGGCAAGGCAACTATAGTAGTTCTTCAGGATCAGCACGTCAGTCCTAGAGTTAGAGATTTTTTTATGGTTGTGGTGATCCTGATCATTTGATACGATAGTGTCCCTTAACGAGGGGACAAGGCAGCCCCATCATATTTCTTTAGTTCAGACTAGACCACCGGCACTTCCATCATACAAAGGGCGAGGCAGAGCTCAGAAAGATAGAAGTGATCATACTTCAGGCAGAGGAGTGAGTGGTGCCATAGTTCCACAGAGTGGGGGTAGAGGCATTGCTCAGATAGGCAGTAGTAGGGGATCACAGTGTTATGCATTTCTAGGGAGGCCCGAGGCAGAGGCTTCTGATACAATCATCACAGGCATTATCCCTATTTGCCATCTATCTACATTTGTATTGTTTGATCCTAGATCTACTTACTCCTATGTATCCTCCTACTTTTCATCTGGATTCTACTTGCTATGTGATCGTATGCCTATACCCATTCATGTTTCTACACCAGTAGGTGACCGTTTAGTGGTGGATTGAGTGTATCGATCATGTCTTATTTCTCTAGCTGGGTATGATACTTGTGTAGATATGATTATTCTAGAGATGTTAGGTTTTGATGTTATCTTAGGGATGGATTGACTTTCCCTATATCATGCCATTCTTGATTGTCATGCAAAAACTATGACCTTATCCATGCCGGGGCTACTAAAGATTAAGTGGAAGGGTGATAGTGGTTCTTATCCTAACAGAGTCATCTCTTACATCCATGTTTAGAAATTGATTGATAGGGGGTGTTTGTCTTACTTGGCCTTCATTCGGGATACTAATGTTGATCCACCTTCTATGGAGTCTATTCTGGTAGTTCAAGAGTTTGTCGATGTGTTTCCTACTGACCTTCCAGGTGTTCCACCTAATAGGGATATTGATTTTCCTATTGATCTAGTCTATTCATGTAGTTCAAGAGTTTGTCAATGTATTTCCTATTGACCTTCCAGGTGTTCCTCCCGATAAGGATATTGATTTTCCTATTGATATAGAGCTGGGCACAAATCCCATCTCCATCCCTCCATATACTTATCTTTGAGAGGCTATGAAGACTGTTAGGAATTTTTTTTTATTTATACTCTCTTATCTTGTATAGTTATCTTTGTTAGTACTGAGTTGTTCCCGTGTTGTTTTTACAGATGACAAGGACTAGAGCTATTGTTTTAAGCAAAGGTTTTATTCGTCCTAGTGTGTCTCCTTGGGGTGCTGTAGTCTTGTTTGTGAAAAGGAATGGGTCTATGAGGATGTGTATTGATTACAAGTAGTAACTGTCAAGAACAAATATCCTCTTCCCGGTATTTATGACTTGTTTGATCAGCTTCAGGGAGCAGCTTTGTTCTCTAAGATTGACTTGAGGCCTGGTTGTCATCAGCTGAGAATTAGAGCATCAGATATCTTTAAGATAGCTTTTCGAACCCATTATGGCCACTATGAATTTTTGATAATGTCTTTTGTGTTGACTAATTCCACTGCAGCATTCATGAAGTTGATGAATAGGGTGTTTCGTCTGTACTTGGATTCTTTTGTAATAGTATTCACTGATGACATCTTGGTGTATTTCAAAACTGAGGTTGATCATGTTTGTCACTTGAGGGTAGTGTTGCAGAGGTTAAGGGAGGAAATATTATATGCAAAATTCTCTAAGTGTGAGTTTTGGCTTGATTCGATGGTATTCTTAGGGCATGTGGTGTCCAAGGAGGGGATTAGAGTGGATCTGGCTAAGGTCGAGGCAGTTAGATGTTGGACGAGGCCTACATCAGCAATCGAGATTCACAGTTTTGTTAGGTTAGCTGGGTATTATATATGGTTCATTTAGGGCTTTTCTTCCATTGCAACCCCATTGACCAGGTTGACTCAGAAGAATGTAGCCTTCGATTGGTCTGATGAGTGTAAGGCGAGCTTCCAAAAGCTCAAGACTTTATTGCCTTCAGCTCCCATCTTGACATTACCTGAGATAGATGTGGACTTTACAGTATATTGTGATGCATCAGGAATGGGTTTAAGTGGTGTATTGATGCAAAAGGGTAAAGTTATTGCCTATGCTTCTAAACAATTGAAGGTTCATGAGAAGAACTATCTTATCAATGACTTAGAGCTAGCAACTATAGTTTTTGTGCTTAAGTTGTGGCGTCATTACTTATATGGTGTACATTATGAGGTCTTCACTTATCATAGGAGTCTTCAATATATATTCAGTCAAAGGGATCTGAACTTGAGGTAGTATAGGTGGATGGAGTTGCTAAAGGACTATGATTTGACCATCATATATCATTTGGGGAAGGGTAATGTGGTGGCTGACACCTTGAGAAGAAAGACTTCTAGCATGGGGAGTCTAGCCACCATTCGAGTGGAGGAGCTAGAAGTCTAGACTAGGGAAGACCTTTGGCTAGGGATGTTCAGCGTCTGGCTAATGGCCTAGTCAAGTTACAGTTTTCTGATAAGGGTGGTGTACTTGCTTTCATTGAGGCTCATTCTTCCTTAATGGACAAGATTCAAGAGCATCAATTTGAGGATGAGAAGTTGTGTCTTATTAAAGACAAAGTCACCAAAGGAGAGGCTAAGGAAGCGGTGCTTGATCCTGATAGTGTTTCAAGGGTTGGAGGTCGAGTTTGTGTACCTAAGGTGGGTGACTTGATTGGATTGATTCTTGAGAAGGCTCATTGTACTCGTTATTCCATTCATCTAGGAGCAGCGAAGATGTATCATGACCTGAGTCAGCACTATTAGTGGTGTGGTATGAAAAAGGATATTTCACAGTTTACATCTAAGTGTTTAACTTGGCAGCAGGTTAAATGTGAGCACCAACGACCTGGAGGTGAGTTCCAGAGGATCCCTATTCCTACATGGAAGTGCGAGGAGATCACCATGGATTTTGTGGTGGGTCTGGCCACTACCATGGGTCGTTATGGCTCTATCTGTGTAGTTGTTGATCAATAGACAAAGTCAGCCCATTTCATTCCTCTCAAGGTTAAGTATACAATAGAGAAGTTGGCTAAGCTTTACATCAGTCTGATAGTTCGACTGCATGGTCTGCCTGTTTCCATCATTTCTGACCAGGGTTCATTCTTCACTTCGCATTTTTGGAGGGCCTTGCAGCATAGTCTAGGTACTCAGCTGGATATGAGTTCAGCCTTTCACCATCAGACAGATGGACAGTCTGAGCGACTATTCAGGTGTTGGAGGACATGCTTCGAGCGTATATGATCGATTTTGGTTCTCGTTGGACCAACACTTGCCCTTAGCAGAGTTTGCCTACAATAATAGTTATCACTCCAGTATTCAGATGGCACCATTCGAGGCTTTGTATGGTAGACAATGTAGATCTCCGATTGGTTGTTTTGATTCTGTTGAGATGGACACATTAGATGCAGAATTGTATGGTAGACAATGTAGATCTCTGATTGGTTGGTTTGATTCTATTGAGATGGACGCAATAGATACAGACTTTCTTAGAGATGCCATGGAACAGGTCCATATGATTCAGGGTAGATTGTTGATGGCCCAGAGTCGATAAAAGCGTTATGCAGATAGAAGGGTCCAAGCATTAGAGTTTATGGAGGGCGATCACGTTTGGCTTAGAGTATCACCCATGAAGGGTGTGATGCGGTTTGGGAAGAAGGGCAAGCTTAGCCCCCAAGCATTAGAGTTTATGGAGGGCGATCACGTTTGGCTTAGAGTATCACCCATAAAGGGTGTGATGCAATTTGGGAAGAAAGGCAAGCTTAGCCCTCGATTCATTGGTTCATTTGAGATTTTGGAGCGAGTTGGAGAGGTGGCCTATAGACTGGCCTTGCCACCTAGCTTATCATCTGTACATCTTGTGTTTCATGTCTCCATACTCCGAAAGTATGTGCCCGATGAGTTTCATATACTTTCATTTAATTCAGTGGAGTTGGGTCCAGACTTATCATTTGAGGAGGAGCCTATAGCTATTGTGGATAGACAGGTTCGGAAGCATAGAAACAAAGAGAGTGCTTCTGTGAAGGTGCAATGGAAGAACCATCTAGTTAGAGAGGTGACTTGGGAGATAGAGTTTGACATGCGTGCTAAATATCCTCATTTCTTTAAAGCTTCAAGTACTTTCTTTTACCTTATGTTCGAGAACAAACATAATTTTTAGTGGTGGATAATGTAATGACCCGTTAGGTCAGTTTGAGAATTAGTTCTCTTGATTTCCTATAAGATTTATCTCGAAGTATTTTAAATGGGTACTTTGGATTATTTAATAACAATAATTATTTAAGTTAGGAGTAAATTTAGATAACTAACCTAATTTAGGGGGTTTAAATTGTATTTATTAATACCTTGGTTCATATATATATATTGTGTGTGTGTGTATGTATTAAAATAAAATTAGTAGAATTAATCATTTTTAATACCCTAATTACTTTGAGAAAGAAAAAGAAAGGAGAAGAGGAGAAAAATGAACCCACTGTCTCACCACTTCGTGTACAGGTAAGGGTTGATATCTTAACTCGTGATGATTTCTATGTATATTATTGGTCTTGGTTTATTGGAAAGAGTGCCACTTTGTCAATTTGCATGAGATTTGGCTGTTACACGTGATAACCCCTTAAACTGTACTATATAATGCAAGAATTAGACCCATAGGTGTCAGTAAGTGTGTGTGACATGTGTTTAGGTTGAAACAAGAGAAGAATCAAAGAAAGTCAAAATAGATTTTGGGATTAGTACCTTTAGTTTGTGTGCTTAACACATATATAAATATATATTTTTTTGAGGGTTTTAATATCAAGAAAAAGGGCACTGCAACTTGTTGTAAGTGATGTATCTTACAGAAATAATTCCTAGCAATATTGTATATCATTTCAATTGTTACAACCAATGGCGTCACTAATGGCTAGGCTTTTAGTTGTTAATAATTTATATTTTAGTATAATTAACATTTTATGTATTGGAGTACTTTGTCCACTTGCTAGGCTTTTGGTTCTTCGTTACTCTTACCCAATGCTTTTGATTCTTAGTTAGTCAAAAATACTACTGTACAGTGCATCTTAGTGTTTGCATATGTGGGTATATACTCTTTGTATTAATATTAGGAGTTTGTATTTTATAAACACCATTAGATTTTAAATATTAAAGTCATTAAGACTTAGTTCTAGGCTTGAGATTTAGGAACTTGGTTATAGATTTAGGCGAATTTTGAGTCTAGGCTTGGTCATATAGTAATGTAGATGTTATTGGTCTTGAAGTCTTATTATCACTAATTATTTTGGATAGATTGCATTCGTTTAGAAACCCCAATGAAAGGGGAAGGCTCAAGTTCTGCAGTGGGTGTTCAATTATTAAGGCAAGTGAATTTCTTAACCTTTGTTAAGTATGTAGAATCTTGTGCTTCCTTGTATGAGGTGTTGAGAATGATTTTGAAATATTGAGTTTGTATTGATGTTGTGCGAGAACTATGTTGTTGTGAATTGTGCATTGTATTAAAATTAGTTATTTTTTCATAATTGTGTAAACATGCCAATTTGGAATGAATTTTGTGACAAGTGTTATGTGGACTGAAAAAGAATAAGAATTAAAGAGGATGTACCATTTCGAGGGACGTATTTTAGGTCCATTCAACTTAAGTGTATCATTTTTTTTTGTTTGGATAGATTAGCTTTCTGGTTTGTTCATCTAAATTCACATGGAGTCATTTTCAATTCAAGTTCCAGTTTTATTCACACCATTGTCTGTACATTTATTTCCTTGTTTAGTTTTCCCTCTGAAATTTACAAGGTTGTTTGAGTGTACCGATTGACCTACGTGTGTATTATTCTTCTACTAAAATATCATATGGTTTGGTCTTCTTTAATTTTGTTGCTTACAATTTAAAAATTCAGTTATGTTATATATGAATGTGGAGGCTTTAGTTCTATTTCTTGACATGAATCAAACAAGGAGCTAATGGTAATATTACGCTGAAAATACTCTTGTTCTGCCGAATGTCTTGTTTGTTGTTCCTATCATTTGAAGTATAATCTTAAGTTGCTACGATGGTGTTGTAACAGTGTTAGTCTAGTTGGTATGATAATATCCTGCTTTGGTTCCACTCTAGACTCTAAGTTTCAAGTGTTTCAACTTCATTTTTGTTCTAATCTCATATTAAAATGAGTTAATCTTGTCTAATTGTGTGGTTTTGACTTGGATTTATCCTTATTTGTTCTAATTTTTGAGGAATAAATGGCAGTCATTTTACATTTTTTTACTTTGCTTCTTTCTTTCTTGTATAATGCTTGTCAAATGACTTTATCTATTGTATAGTGATCTTGTGAGAGTCCATTTTCCCTAAAGCCTGGATAATTTTATTCTGAGTTTGAGCTTAAGAATATATTTTCTACTGATTTCCTGTTTAAAACCTTTTATTCCCCTGTTTAAAGCCCTCTTTAAGTTGAAAAGGCACTCATTGTTTAATAACATTGTTATGTTATGAGTCTTTCCTTTCGAGTCTGTTCTTGAGATGCTGTAGCTGTGATTCCATTAGCCATTATTTACCTCTGTTTGGAATTGAACAAAGGGGCTTGTAACAACCTTTAATTGTTCATTCCTGAATTCAGGTCCGAAGCTTATTTTCTTAAAGCCATGTCAGCCTCTAGTTATGTTTTCTGCTTCTAATTTTTGGAAAGAGATGTCTAACTCCATAAATGATTTTGTAATGCATGTATTTTGTCTTAAGAGTCTCCTCCTTGGTTGCATGTTAACTCTGGGGTTCAAAACATACATTTAAAAGCTCTTCCTAGCTGTTGTCTATGTTTTTGACTGCTGAAATGGTAACCAAATTTCTTGAAATAAGTGTTATTTGGTAAAAGTTCACTTCCTGAAGGTTATTATTCAGTTGACACATTTATTCGCTTATTCTTGCTGGCTATCCTTTCCCTTGCTTAAATCTGGATTTGCCTTAGAGGTTAAGGCGATGCCTAGGTCTGAATTCATTTAAGCATGTCAAATCTAAAGTCAAAATGTTGCTTTTTGTTTATTCTTAGGTATTTTTCTTTAAAACGATACTTTTGGCTACTGGATTGCCGTCTTCATGAGGCGCTAAGTTGCTTAAAGATGCTTCCCTTTTCCCTCATTGCCTACTGTTTTAATTCACTGACTAGCTTAATATTTGTTTCACTTATGTTTGGTTTCATTCTTGTTAATCTGCGGTAGATGGATTTTTTTTAACTTACTAGTCAATGTGGTCATTAGTCGTGCGATAGGCTTTGATTACACCTCTTTTAGGTGGTCTTGTTGCTTCTTCTTTGGAACTCTTTTCTTTATTTAGTTTGTCCCATTTCTCATGGTTATCTTAATTTAACTTTAAGTGTGATTATTGTTGGGTCCAAAAAATTCTTTGAGTGTCTCTGTTGTTTCCAAATTTTGATTATTATTGTCATTTATTTGCTAATTCTCAATACCATTGTATATTTGTTAAGGTTAGTCAGATTTGTTTATCTTGAGTTAGATATTAATTCTGTTACTTTCCTCTTCTTGCATGAACCATGATATTCGAGTCCTTTGGGACTTTATCTTTGAATCGCCTCGAGTCAGTCCTAGTTACAGTCAAAAGGAAGTAACACAGGTCGATGGAAGATGGTTACCATTTAGTTTCGATGTAGCAGCTTGATTGGTATACCATGGGTATACATAGAAAATACAAAATAATTCACTGCGATACAGTGTATATACAACAGAGCTATGACAGGGATAAAAGGGGCTAATGGCCCAATTTTGGAGCAACTGCCAGCAACACTTAATGGGCCATATAGGCCCAAATTCATAGAGATTAGGGCAGGTGGAAATTAGGCCTGCCGAGCCCAATTTTATTTCATTGCATTTTTGTATATTGATTTACTTGACCTATTTGTTATTTGTCTAAATCTAACTCTAACATTTTAGCTACTTGTTTTAATCTAATTGATTCCCCGACATATCTATCATTTATGTTAATTTCGATTTTAATGATCTTCTCTAGCATTAGAACCATTTCTAAAAATTAGAATTTGGTGAAATCCATTCAAAAATGATTCAAGTGTTGGTCATTTTTTAGTTAGTCAATTTTTTTTCAAACTTAGTCAATTTCTTTCAAAATTAGTTGATTTTTTTCAAACTAAGTCAATTTCTTTCAAAGTTAGTTAAGTTTTCAAATTTAGTCAAGATTTTTAAAGTTAGTCAAAATGTCTTAATCGTTGGTCAACCGCAAGTTAGTGGCCATTTTTGAGTAATTAATTTCTTCTCAAAAATGGAAATTGAACCCTTACCCGTCTCTTGAAAAATTTTAAGACTTTTTTGTTGAGTTTTAAAATTTAATTTAGTTTTCTTAGTTTTTCTTAAAAATTAAATGTCGACTCTGTTTATTTTTTGAGAATTTGGTTTTTACTTAAATTAATTAAGTAATAAATCATATTTTCAAAATCGAAGTCATTTTTTTAAATTAACAGAAATGGCGACTCTGCTGTGGAATTAAATTAGGTTCTAACCACTAGTTAGGTTTTGACTAACTATTCATTCGGGTTATAACAATTAGTAATTGCATTTTATTTTTCTATTTGTGCTTTACTTATTTAAATTCAATTGTTATAACGGTCATTACATGCATAGCATCTTCCGTCACTTGGCAGTTTTTTTATATTCCACTAAATGATGGTTATCGGGGTCGCAGTCATTTAATCTAAATTTTCCATCAGGGTACCCTGATAAAATGAGTTGATCTTGCGGGGTCAACGGTCATTATCTTCCCCAGCCAGGTTGTCTGCCTAGGTCACCTTTCCACAGTCAAAATAAGTCCACTCTTAGTCACCCAGGTTAGAGCTAAGCCAAAGCTCTGTAAGTGCATTGGCCTAGGTTGACCCAATACCCAAGGGGTATTGGGCCTATTAGTAGCTTACCTTGAGTCCAAAGTGGTCTCCAGCCCAAATGGACGATCATTTTTTTATTTAATTTGAAGGATGTATATGTTATTTAAATATATCATTGTTCGCGGGCTTGGGGTTTTCTAATATATTTGTTTCTTGTAGATGGCTAATCAATTTCCAGAGTTCGATATGGTTACCAAGGCTCCAAATCTTCTTAGCATTTGGTGGAACAATCTTAGTGAATATGCGCAAAGTCAAGTCACCATGCATCTAGGGAATTTAGCTTCACTAATGGACCTCTCGGCATACCCGCATTTATCAAGGTCATTACTCGATTTTGGGACGATGAGCGTATGGTGTTCCAATTTGGGGATGTTGAATTAACACCAATGATCGAGGAGATTCAGGATTATTTAGAGTCTAGGGGGTTGTATGAAAAAAGGAAGGAATGCCCCGCGTCTTCATGAGGCGCTAAGTTGCTTAAAGATGCTTCCCTTTTCCCTCATTGCCTACTGTTTTAATTCACTGACTAGCTTAATATTTGTTTCACTTATGTTTGGTTTCATTCTTGTTAATCTGCGGTATGCTTTTCCTTGTACAAGACGATTGGTTAGACACCCCAAAAATCCCTTTCTTGAAGTTATTTGAAATTTGGGGGCATAGGAGCTATTTCAGGAGATTCCCCAATGAATTTAATGATTATGCCACTTGGATCAACACTCAAGCCTTAGCTTTTTCCATATGCCTCTTAAGGACCATGGTATTCCCTAAGGATTAGACAGACATAATAGATTCTAGAGTCGTCATGGTCACCCATCCCATTTTCTATGTCCTTAGTAAAGATGACCAAAAGAAGTATTGCAATTTGGCACCAGTCATTGTAGCTGACATTTATCGATCTCTTGGGTTATGCAAGAACGAGTACAAATTCTTTCAAGGATACAACCTGCTACTTCAATGGTGGATGTCTTTGCACTTGGCTACAAAGGCTGCAAAATGGATATAAGATTTGAGATAGTGAGACGGGAGAAATGCCTTGCCTAACCATGAACTCCTATTGACTATTCGGAACTTCAAAATGAAGAGGTCGAAAGAAGGTTGTGCCCAAGCCCTCTATGATCTGAAAGAGGATGATATCTCATGGATGTTCGATGGCTTCATGTACAAAAAGGTAGCAATACAAGGGAAATAATTTCCTTTCTTAGTCCTTATGGGTATTCGGAGCATGAGGCCCTACTCCCTAAATCGAGTAAAGTGTCAGTTTGGGAGAAAGCAACTGGATCCTAAGATAAGGGACACCAGGAAGTTTGTTATTGATTAGGAGAATCTTGAAAAGGTGCCCTATGCAAATGACATCCTTACAGAATGGTCCATGTGTGTCTACTCGGGAAAAGAGAGTATCGCCAAAGACAGGTATGACGCGAGCTATGAGCAAGAGAATGGTTAATGGAGGACTTAAAAAATGAGCTCATCCTAAGGCCCCACCTCTACCCAAGATTGGAAGATGTAGAAGCGAGAATCCAGGTCCAGAGCAGACTTTTTCAACAACAATAGGATGATAGGGAATGGGAATTTCAGCAAAGAGAACAAGAGTACCTGTGAATAGAGCAAGAGCTTCACATAACTTTAACCTTCAGGACACAAGAGCTAGCTGATGCAAAAGCATGTTTGGTTTAGTTGGATCAAAACTTGGAAAGGCAAATTACCACTCTTCAGCGAACGCCGACATCCGGACATGCCTTACCAGCTGAGCCTTTCTTAATGCTGCATTGACACCACATCCGAGGAGAGGCGGAGAAAGCCAGGAATGAAGTAGGAGCTTCTTCTAGTTAGTTTATGCCCTGCTTAGGGGCTTCTTCTAGTTAGTTTATCCCCTGCTTGGGAGCTTCTTTCTTTGTATTCGAATTTTTATCCCTTTCCTTAAAAATATATCCCCTGTTATGACGCTTTGTGACGTAATTTATCTATTTATGGAATTTGCTTCTGGGGAACAATGAACTATTTAAAACAACATGATACATCCTTCAAATCGATAGGCCAACCCTTGGCTCAAAAAAGGTCACATACCTATTTAGGATGCCCAATAACTGTTTTTGTGCTATTTGCTATAGTTGTTTGTGTGATTATGCTGTTTATTTGGAGAAATTCTAGCCCACTCCTTAAAATCTTTTCTTAGAGCCTCCTAAACATAAGTCACAATCACTATCAAAAGTACGACCAAATATTCTTTGAATCTCAAGTTTCTTAACAAAGTCCAGATTCCTCAACCTACTCCTAAACTCTCATTCTTCCATCTCAGGAAAGTTGCATTTGCAGTCAGGATGAAGAAAAACCAAAAGACTAAGTGGACTGAAGACACATTGACAAAGATACTATGTCAGGTCACCTGAGAGGTTTTGGAAGAAAAAGGAGAAACCAGAGAAGTGGATCAAGCCACCAAGACTATGCTAGTCAAAATGGCTGAAGTTGATGATGAAATAAAAAGTACCAAGGACAAAAGACTAAGTTTAAGGCAAATAAGATACCCGAGGAGTACTCATTTGCTCTGGAAGAATAACTTGGAAATATAATAGCTCAAAACACATAAATGGACATAGAACTCAAGGCTACCCTAGAGGAGATAGCTATGTTGAAGCAAGAGAATCCTCATTGTGTCCTCCCCGAACTGAGCAAAGAGGCTGATGGAGGTAAGACTGACATCCCATTAATGGAGTGATTCAGAACCAAGTATAGAGAAGATCAACAAATCAGCAGAAAAAGTCTCAGTAGAGGCATTTTATGTTTTCTAGTGATATTTCTGTCCTGTATTTTTCAATTTCTGTGTAATGAAATATATTTGAACCAAGCTATTTCTTGTATTCTCAAACTACGTAGGGCCTGATTTCTCCTTTGAGATATACGTAGGAAGCCTTTCTAGGCCCGACCTCTATCTTTCAGAAGCTTTTTTCCCCTATTTACATTATCAACGATGCAAGAAAACCTTGACTCAATGCAAATCAACCTTTCTAACCCACTATTTCTAAAATTATATAGGCAAAGTCCTGCCTATATACCATATCTCTTGTACCCGTGGGCTAGTTTACCTCTGAATAAAATAATAATTGTGTGTTTATTGATTTGTGTGTGCTATCTTGTGTTATTTGTTAATCTAAGAAAACTAATATACTTGCCTTTGAGTAATTTTCTTACATGTGATTTAGAATTGATCTGTGTTGATAAAGTTGGCTGACCATCCTTACTTTACTAGATCAAAAGCCTACAAAGATCCCTCCCCTGACCAAAACTAGTTAAAAGGAAAGATGGCACAGAACAATGATGATGTGGGCTTAAATGAGATCACCATAACAAATCCTGTTGTCGCAGAACAAAACAAATTGATTACACAACTGATGCAGCAGATTATTGAGATGAAAATTGAAATGAAGAAAACCCAAAAGTTAGCAAATTTAGCTATTACTGCTAATCTTCCTGGTCCGGATGATGGAAGGCCCCCATTCCATTTTCCTTCTCCTAATCTAGCTCACCAACCCATCCCTACCTCAATGAATCAACCTATTGCTCCTGCTCAAAAACCTTTTATCATTGACTTAACTACCCTCAATGCAGGTTATCCCAATCTCTTTCCCCGAGCACCATCTGCTCCCCATAACCTAAACATTAATAGTCCCCAAGTCTTTAGTTCTTCTCAAATTCCCCACGCTACTCACCGCCAGATAATCCTTCTTGAAAGCTAAGCTCCTGACCAATATAACCTACCTACCACCCAAAGCATGCTTTCTAAAGTCCCTTTCCATACATCAGTCCTTGCTAAACCACAATTTCCCCATGCCACTTACTCCGAGATTGACCATTATGAGGAGAAAGAGAAGGAATAGAAGACCATGGAGGAAATGGTTAATCTAGGGATAAAGAAGGAGATAGGCAAAGCCATGAGATAATATCATTACATGCCAGATATCACAGGCCTAAATTATGAAGATCTATGCATTCATCCCGATTTGGACCTTCGGGAAGGTTCAAGATTCCCAAGTTTGATACTTTCAAAGGTATGGGAAATCCTTTGGCCCATTTGAGATCTTATTGTAACCAACTTCTGGACGTGGGAAAAAATGAGGCATTATTAATGAGGCTCTTCAGTTGAAGCTTAAGCAGCGAGGCTCTCAATTAGTTTACTTCCTAAGAGATGAATCAATGGCCAAGATAGAATGCCATGGCAAAAGATTTCATGGAAAGGTTTGCCTATAATGTTAAAGTTGTTTTAGACCGATATTCCTTGGAGAGGATAAGACAGAAGTCTATAAAAAGCTATCATAAATATGCGTATAGATGGAGAAGGAGGCCACTAGAGTTAGGCTCTGATGTCTGAAAAAGAGGTGTTTGAAGTATTTGTACGCTCGCAAGAGCTGGAGTTTTATAAGAGGATGATGGTACTCATTGGGGAAAAATTTGCAGACATAGTCAAAATTTGTGAAAATATTGAAGATGGACTCAAGATTGTTAAGATCACCCATATATCAAATTCAGTCAGATCATCAGGACTGTTGAGGAAAGGAAGGAAGATGTGTCAGTTATTTAAGGCATTCCATCTCAGGAAAGTTGCATTTGCAGTCAGGATGAAGAAAAACCAAAAGACTAAGTGGACTGAAGACACATTGACAAAGATACTATGTCAGGTCAGCAAGACAAGAGGAGAACCCCTAGCAGCCAGCCCAGAAAGTCGACACCTCCTCAAAACCATTTTTAACCTACTTCAAGTTCATTCCCTATTTTTCATACTCAACCAGGGTATCAAATTCCACCCCTAAACTACCAAACCCCTCCCCCTCGTTGTGAGTCCCCACAATACCCAAATATCATTCCAAATTGCCAACCTCCATCACCAAATTGTCCAATATCTAACCAATTTATCAAACTTCCCCTACCAGTTACCCAATCCCAAATCCCAAAACCCCGCCATCAAATAATCAAGCACCACTATACCTAAGATTCTAAACCCCTATACCTCCCATTGAAACCCTCCAAATTACCATCGAGTACCCCCACCTCCATAAAATAACTATAACTCTCTTTGTCCGAACTCAAATAAAAGACCCTCTAGGGTGTTTGCTCCACTTGTCGAAAGTCGAACGAAACTATTTGAATGATTATCAACTGCGGGGTTGATCCAACCTACCCCTCCAAGAGCTATAGATGCTAGTCCTCGCTTCTTCAAGAGTGATCAGACTTGTGCTTACCATTGTAATAGTGTTGGACATGACACTGAAGATTGCATAAATTTGAAGCATAAAATTCAGGACTTAATTGATCGTGACATAGTTGTTCTTCAAACCATCGCTCCCAGTGTCAACAATAATCATTTGCCTGATCATGGAGGGAGCACTATTGGAATGATTAAGAGAGAGAAAGATTAGAATACAACCAAGACAAGTTTCGGATAATGCTACCAGTTTAGAAAAGAGAGTAGCTGCTTTGAGTATCACTGAGAGATCAAAGATTATGATTCCAACACCTTCTGAGGTAGTCGTTGTGGCACCAAGAGGAGTCCCCACTAAGAAGATGATGATTAAAACTACCGATACAAAAAATCTAATTCAGGGAGTGGGTAAAAGAGATTAAAGGCCAATAAGTGAAGCCAAGACAGAAAAATTTTGGAGAAGAATGTGGCCTTAGGAATACTCTATTGTGAAACACTTGGAGAAGACACTTGCCTAGATTTTGGTATGGACTTTGAGTTAACAGCTTCATAGACAGGCCTTAATGAGAGCATTGGAGGACACTTACATGCCTGTAAAAACAGATAGTCATAATTTGGCAGCCATGATAAGCCACATTACCCGAGGAGACCGCATCAATTTTGGCAATGAAGAGCTACGATTCGAGGGAGTAATGCACAATAAGGCACTTCATGTTACAACTAAGTGTCGAGATATGATTCTAAACTGTGTTTTGATCGATGATCGATCTGGATTGAATATCTGCCCTTTGTCCACTCTTAGGCTATAACACCCCACACATGCACTATAAGTATTTGTACTATACACATGAAACATTACATGGACTTTCAAATTTGTGGTAATTTTCAAAGTGTTTGCATCTCGCGTTAAAGGGCGTCGTATGTATCTAAAGCTTAAGGAAGTTGCATGTATACATGTTTTGCATCAAGTTAAGGGGCTAAGACCCTAAACGAAGGAAAATAATTGAGGTACTTATAGGATTTAGGAAGCTAGCATGTGAGTCAACTACAACCAAAGCTTAAGGAAGTTGCATGTATACATGTTTTGCGTCGAGTTAAGGGGACTAAGACCCTAAACAAAGGAAAACAATTGAGGTACTTATAGGATTTAGGAAGCTAGCAGGTGAGTCAACTACTTACTTAGCTTGAATTTGCGAGTTAAATGGAGACAGACCCTACGTCGAAATTGTCCAATTTCGATTATGAATTAAGTCCGAGTTAAGGAGGT
>DF365726.1:9608-23995 GCA_000787875.1 Solanum virginianum
CAGGGGAACATGAAAGAACATAAACCATTCTGATAGGACCCTTTGATAGGGTGTTTAATCGGTCATTTGCAAGTTATAGCTGTGTTGTGCCAAGTTACTACTATTAGGGCCTTTTGATGGGGTGTATAAAAAAAATGATAAATGGAGTGTATGCAATGATTGCATTAGTTATGCTTATATTAATTATGGCGAGATATTTTCTATGCATTGTTTGGTTCAGTGTATTAAAAATAGCATGCATTGCATAATTTTTTATAAAAATTATTTATTTACAAAGATATCTTCCACAAATATGGTGAAAAAGATATAAAAAAGTTTTTAGGGGCAATTGGTTCTTTAACCATGCTATTTTCTTGCATTAATAATACCTAAAAATTGATGGTATTAATAATACACACCTTAATATACAATAAAGTATTAGTTATACATGACATAAAAAAGTGCACCAAACAAGGTACTATTAATACACCTAATTAGTGCATGCATTATTTTTGTTAATACACTTTATCAAATGGCCTCTACTGTTTGCTCTTATGACAACTATGTAATGGTGGAATCATCTTTCTTCCCTTGCTCAGAGGCATATGCACGTAGGAAGAATGAAAAAAATTCATGGGAGAGAGCGTTTCTCCTTTTAATAGGTGTGAATCCGAGTAATTGAGGCCGCAAAATTAGGGGTGACATAAATATCGAAAAATTAAAAAATCGAATTGAACCAAATTAATTCAATTCTTTGAATTTTTGGATTGTTGTCAGTGTTCTTTTTTCAAAAGTTCGGTTTTTTGATTTGGTGTTCGGTAAAGGTGTCTGGAAACTTCAGTGCACCAAAGAACCGAACTTTTATTTTTTTTTTAAAATGAACAAATTTAATATGTATATATATAAATCAATTAACAATTAAATCATTCATGAGACAAGTCAAAGTAGCAACAAATATGTAATAATATAATTAACTTGAAATATTATTTTTCAAGAGAAATTCAAATATATTTTTATCGATTTATGTCATGTAAAGGAATTCGTCCTCGTGCTTGTTTTCCTCAAGTAATAGTTGGAGATGCAAGTTCTTGACAATGATAAATATAGTTTTTTTAAGCACAATAAGTCCATGGGGCCATATTATTACTTAACATGATTTTAAGTTAATAAGTTTATTATCCTATGATTTTGTTCTCATTTTATTTTTTATTAATTCACACTGAAAAATCGATTTAAAAACACCAAATAAAATCGAACCGAATTAGTTCGGTTCAATATATAGTACACACTTTTTCAGAACCGAAAGCCAAAGAACCGAATCGAAATTTGCTAAAACTGAACAGATGTCCACCCAGCGCAAAATGAGTACCAGATACCAGGTGAGAAACGGCAAGGACAGGTGGATGGAGAAAATAAAGTTTAAACATGAGGGATGGCAGGAACAAAGAGGGGGAGGGAACAATTTCAAAAGAAAACGTCTTACAGAAGTTATAAACATATACTAACACACATTTCCAATATGAGTTACAACAATAATATTATGAAAAATGTGACAAAAACTCAATTACAACTCTAGGTTCATACCTCTCTGATATCTTTCCTATCATTAAATCTCATGATTTTTCACTCTCTTTCATATCCCTTGAAAGAATAAGACCTCCCTCTTTTCTAATTATGACGAAGCGCGAATTCTTTATGGCTATGATTATGCTATAAAAGAGGGACAGAGTATGTCTATGTCCTCTCCGAGCTTACATGGTTGATGCTAGGAAGGAGTAACTTGACTACCAGTACCAAAATAACGATCTCCGAATTCTCCCATACCAGGAATCACATGCAAGTCCTTGTTAAGGGTTGTGTCAATCTCTGATGTTACAATCTTCAATCTTGGATATTTGTTACATACAGTATGTAGTCCCTCAGGGGCCTGCATCCACATGTTAGTCGTTTTGGTAAATTGAATTTGTTTCAAACTTCTTCGAAAATAACAAGCTGTTTGAGTTTAAAATATGATTACTCACTGATATAAGGTTTAAGAAAACGATGTTAGACTCTGGTACACCTTTACTAAGCAGCACAGAAATAGCTTTCACAGCGGAGTTCCCTGGAAAATAATTCATTGGTTAATCAGTGGACAGTTATTCAGGAATTTATTGTTTGATAGAAAGCAAAATATTTCCGACCTGAAGCAAGTACTGGATCAAGCAGCAACACATGACGACTTGCAATATCTGACGGTAGCTTCTCATAGATCAACTGGAATGTTGCTCAGATCAGTAAGAAACTGCATTTTTTTTCTGTATGTTCTGCTAATACTAAATTCTCTGTTATCGGAGATTTTTGTAAGTTTGAGCTAGGAGAAATGCTGTCTGTATGGATTGGATATAACTCTTTGCGCATTTTATACTTAATTGAGTTACAGAATCATATCAGTTGAACAATTTTTGCTCATCATATTTTTAACAAAAACAATTCTGACATTAAGGAAATATAATAGACTGGTAATTGGCATGACTAACCTGCCTGCCGCTGTTACCCTCCCGGTGGATTAGAATTTTTCCGATTTTGATTCCCTTGCAGCAAGCCCTCAATGCATTTTCCATGCTTTCTCCACTTCCAGGTAAACCATGTTGTCAACTTTCAATTTTCTTATTACTACTATAATCAGAAAGGCATTTGAATGACATGCTATTCTTTATAACTGGAGTGTAATACAGAACAAAAATTGTCTGGGATATGTATGCTGTAAATGTTATTTGTTCTATAATAGAGTAGAAAATAACTACCTTCTAATGATCGAGACTCCACACAAGCGTTTACAGAAAACAACTCCACTATAAACAGATCCTGCAAAAGACGAAAAGAATCCTTTCACCAAGTTCCGTTCCTTCATATAGTGACTCTATTTAGCAAGATTAGTTTTAGTTGTTTTTTGTGCCTTTTAAAATGGAAGCAGATGAGAATAGGAGAGTTACCTGTAGGAGTGATTACCTGCTTCTCAGTAAACGGAAGGTGACCAAGACCATGCTCCACAACCTAAAAACGAGTAACAAACATATTTCAGAACATGCTCAGAAGATAATGCATTGACATGAGATTAAAAACAATCATACCAAACGAATAAGGCGATCTGCATAAAAAACAAAGTCATGCTTGGTTGTTTTTTCATTTCGCACAAGTGTATGCATCCCACGCATCTAGAAAATGGAAAAGTGTTATGGGACTGTTCCACCTTGGTCTTCAAGAATAATGAAGCACAGATCAAGACACTTTTAGCATATTCAAAAACGTCCAATACTTGAATTGGAGTGCGATCAAGAAGTACCTGAAATGTAGAATGTATAACGAATACATTTGAGTATATTTTGCAAAGATCGTTCTGTCCAAGCTTTGTACGAATGTGTTGAACTATCAAATCTATTGCAACATCATTATCTGCTCCTCGAGGAATTATTACATCAGCATATTTCTTTGTTGGATGAATGAAGTCCTCAAAACCAGGTTTAACATGTTTGGCATACTGCATGTCAGATAGCATTATAAGCTTGTGGAATTTAAATTTTCAAATGAATCAAGTAATATAGAACCCAAAATATGGTGAATCATATAAAATCGACAACTACCTGATATCAAATTAGTATCACGGGTAAGAGTAAAGTGCAAAAAAATTGCTAACGTGGTGACCTGCCACACAATTTAGGACTAATAGAAAATTCAAAAACTGTCAAGTGCAAAAGAACTGCTAACCTGATCTAGCACAGTCAGGATGTTTCTGTTTCTCTCAACAGTATCCCGCTGTATCCTCCTGGCTAGACGCACATCAGAGTCTGCATTCATGAACACACAAACAGTTTACGGAGCGACATGGAAATATTGGAAATATGTCCTCAAAGGCTTCAAATTAGAGAATTTCAGTTGCAATTTCAAAAGCAACAGTGGGGGTAAAGAGTGCACAATATTGTACTCAGATAAATTATCTAATTATAATTATTATTGCCATGATCAGGATGTAGGCTCGTACGCTTATAATCTCTCCAAGTGTTAGTTCCTTCATTCTCCTCTCTCTGCTTTTCGATGTGATTTCCATATGAAAGTAAAGAAACTTATCATTTTTCTTGTTTTTTGTTTGAGATGAGGGAGGGATGTTAAAGGCATGTTAGAGAAGAACCTGAATCAACAAAGATTTTCATGTTCATGAGATCACGTGTACGAGGATCATGCAAAATAAGAATTCCATCTAAAATGATGACATCCGAGGGATTGACCTGCATTTGATTAGAAAAATGTGTTAGAGAATCATCTGCATATGAAAAACATGCTACTTCAACTTAAATCCTTGGCCAGGGAAGATGAATATATTACCACACGAGCTGGCTCAATGCTTCTATGGCTTTTGAAATCATAATTAGGAATGTTAATTGCTTCTCCATGTTTTAATTTTTCCATACACGAAAGCAGAAGCTCTGTATCAAAGGCATCTGAAAAGAATGCATGATTAAACAAACAGAAGACCTATTCGAGCAATATTTACTATCTAGTCTGAAACTTCAACATTAGTTACCTACCAGGATGATCAAAGTTGTGGTCGTGGACTTTCTCTAACTGCTCTGCAGTTAATGGATGATAAAATGCTTCCTGAAAAGTAATATATGAACAGACTACCAGAACATCAAGAGGCGCGCGATTCTCATATTACAAAGTGAAAGTGCATAGCAGGCCGAAAAATGAGCAAGATATTACTTGATTGATTACTACAACTCGTTGATTCTGAAGCTGGGAAATAATCATATCGCAAACAGTTGATTTGCCAGATGCAGTCCCTCCAGCAACACCTTCACAATTTCAATAGTTCCTTAATAATGTCATCTCTCTCTCAAATTGACTACATATCAATCCCAAACTAGTCGAGCTCAGCTATATGAATTCTCTATACCCATTCCACTCTACTCGAGCAGACGTAAGTATAAATGTGGAAAATTACTAAAATGAAAACAAAATAATTTTGAACAATTATTTCAAAAGTGCAATGATTTCAATGATAAGAACGTTAAAGGTTGAATTCATCATAGAGCCTTACCAATAATGAAAGGTACCTTCAACGCGATATGTGCAGAGTTTGTGGAAGCAGCAGCAGGCATTGGAGAATCCATTGATCGAGCTGTCATACAAAAATAGGTCTCGTTGATAAATTTGGAAAAAAAATTGTTAACTTTTTGTGAATTGTGGAAGAAGCAAACTGAATGAGCAAGAAAATCTCATGTTGTTTTGATTTCTTATTTATTATTTGCATATATGTACTATTATTCCGGACATTTATTTATTACTCCCTCTATCTCAGGTTAATTGAATTTGTTAAATTTACACCATACTTTTCACTATTGCCCTTTGTGAATCATAAATATGTAGCGTAATTTATCTCCTAAAAAATATAAAACTTTAATAAATGAATGGACAAATATAAAAAAAGTTTCAAACATTGTTTTTGAACTTTGAACAATTCAACTATTTTGAACATTGAAAAAATTAATTTGAGACGGAGGAAGCATTGACTATAATTAATATTCATCTTCAGATAAAGATTTTTTACACTTTCATATTATTACTTTTATATATTACAGGTAACATGTTTTATTTTCTAAAATTATGAATTTTTCACAGAAATTATGACGCGATCTACAAACAATATCATTAAAAATCTCAAAATGATGATTTGCCGATTGATGAAACTATTGTTTTCATTTGAGCTCACTCTGTGGAGTGTTGAATGGTAAAGAAGAACAAGGATTTATTGTTAATTTATTTATTAATTATGAAAATCGCATATTGTTTTGGGTACCTATTTATTATTTACACATATGTACTAGTATTTATTATTAATATTTAACTAATATCTATGTTTACACTATCATATTATTTTTATAGATCATAGTTGGTAATATATTTAACTTTTCAAATTATAAAGTTCTTACAGAGATTGTTACATTGTCTACAAGTAACATCTTTTGGCTAACATGATAATGTAAAAAATATATATATCATACTTTATCAGTGTACATTGATCTTTTGGTAACACTTTTTGGTTCCAAAAGCCAACAATAGATCAGAGCTTCCCACCAGAATCCAGCTTTCATTCCTGAAACATACAGAATTTTCGAACCCGAAAATCAGTTAAAACTATTGAAAGAAAGCCCCAACACTGTCATGGATAAATTAGACATATACAACACATCAGCCATGAGGATGCCCTCAGCCAGTTACTAGCAATGACTTGCTGCTACATTATGGGACCAAGAATGAAACAAGGATTACTGAAACATAAGTCCATTCGCGAAGAAAAAATACATACCAAAACAAATGTCACTAAATTGTTAAATTCTCGCTCCATAATTTCTTTCTTGCAATTAGAATTCGTTCTTCGCCCAAGGAGAGAGCATCAGTCCGTGGTTCTACCTCTGATGACCATCCATCCCATTTCAGAGCAGTCAAGAATTTTCTTACGAAGTTTACTACATGAGGCTTATCCCTTATAATGATGAATCCTTCTGGCCTTAGAATTCGGTCCATCTCAATAAGTAGATCCTCAATGCTGCAGCCTCGATTTTCTGTCTCCGAGAGGATCATCCACGCATGAAGTAGGTCATATGTGCGTGGATACGTTGAAAATGATTCACACCTAATAATATACATGATGGTTAGTCTTCAGAAATTTGAAAGTGTAACTTAGAAGGTATATAATTACAGCAGAATCATTCAGACAACCAAAAAGCTTTTATACGTTTTTCCCTGGCTCCATTCATCCATAGGCATGACCTACTTTCTACTTTGAATTGTTTCAAAGGATTCACCTCTTTCATAGATATGTTGTACGTGATCCTCAACTTCTTTTATAGATATATTAAACACAGATTAGTACAGTCTTCTGTTATTCAGATCTTGATATGAATTTGGTGGTGACCAGTGTATTGTTCCCAGAACCACTTTGGTAATTTGTTTATAGCTTTTTAAAATTCATTTTTCTAAAAACAACACCTTATCGACTAATAACCAAACAACATTTACAAAATGTGATATGTAGTTTCACTTCACTTGGAAGTTGGAAGGTCGTGGAAATTTAGATGGAACGGTAGGTGTATAAGGCACAAGGCATTTACATAGAAGGAAGAACAAATTCATTGTCATATAAAAAATGTGATGATAAAAGCTACAAAACCATTAATTTACTAGAACAAAATTCTCATGGTTGTTGAAAATAGTTTCCTTTACGGCTTTCTTGGCGGTTATTGCTTTTAGTTATTAGTTTACAAGTGTTAAGCTAATATTGTTTCTATCCTACTTCATGTGAAAACAAAAGGGAAAGCATCACTTTTTAGGCTTTAAACAAAAGGAAGACATAATAATCTTCGGAAATCTACCAAAGGATTCATCGATTTTTTTTCTTTTTTGACAAGGACCAAAGGCTTCAGAAAATCAGCTGCAAGTAATAGGAAATATTGTCATTGTTAATTAACATTTGGGGACCTGGTTACATAGATAGCGATCTGGTATATGATAGACGATACCTTTCTAATCGGTGGAGCATACCAATAGTTAATTCTGACACATGCAGCCTAAAGCCTGAAACTTCTCCCAGAGTCATTTCATCAAGTCAAAAATTTCCGTTTCCATCTATTGAGACGAGGGTTTCCTGGAAACAGCCTCTCTATCTCTATGAGGTAGTGGTAAGGTCTGCGTATATTTTACCCTCCCCAAACCCCACTCGTGGGATCACACTGGGTATGTTGTTGTTGTTTTATCTCTTACAGAACTCCATCTGTACAATTATACAAGTCTACATATTTTTTTGTTGTTTCACAATAGAATTTAAAGTCATTACCCCAAACACTGAGAATTGTAAAGGGAAGAATGAGAGATACAAGTGATTTAAGTCTATAAAGACGTGCATGAAGTCTTAACAAGCTATGGGGATAAACTTGGAAGGAGCAAAGAGCAATTAGCACATATTTTCCACTATTAATTCATCATTATTTATTTCTGTTTTCTTTCATCCTCAACTTAGGTAATTTTATAAAGATCAAGCTTCTCTTCCGTAAATATATTAATAAAAAACGAGCCATACAGTACAGTTATCAAGCTTATCCATGGGAACAAGGAAGGATGCAAAGAGAACAATATCTGAAAGAATGGAACATAGCTTACCAGTCATGAACTGTTCCAATTAAGCCTCGATCATAAATTATTTTCAATCTTGATGACATATTAACAGGAGCAACATTCATCACCCAAATGTCTTTATCCTTTAGTGCAGCTGCAAACCCACCGAGGTTTGAGTTCATGTCCATCACATTCCTAACTGAGTTCCTTAGGATAACAGATTTCATCTGCTTCCAATAGTCAACTACTCTGTCATGCCATACATTCTGGAAATTCATATATATTAAACAGTTAAAAGGCAAATTGAACAAGAAATAGAAATAATTAAATACAATCCAACCGAAGTTTTCACTGATTAGAGCCAACTTACAGTGTCTTTATGGAATTCATCCAAAAAGACACCAATTTCCTCCAAGCGAGGTGGTGGAGCCATAAGCCTCCGTGGCCAAGGTTCAAGCCCGGTCCCTTTTTCCTTATGCAGCTCTTCAATAACAAATAATAGAAAACTTATCAGAATTAAAAGGAATATTAAGTATTCGTGATCTCCTTGCTAGAAGTAGTTGAATTATAATGAAACAGTCACTCTCTCTTCTTCCATTTTTTTTCTTTTATAAAGCGTGAGTTGCCACTTCTAAAACAATCACATATTATCCACAGCCAAAAGCGGTCATTGATGCCATAGTATAAGCAGAAAAGTTTATCATTAATCAGAAGGATACATATGTTCAGCCATTCAAGACATAGATTGAAGAATATGGACAAGGCAGTTGCATACTTACTCGGCGAGTAAGGAGTGATGCAAGCTTTCATTGGTACATTCCAAGCTTCATTGGGATCATCATCGGACATGCACAAGGGAGGTTGTGTCCCCCGACTTCTCTTCATATAACAGCTGTTACTCAAAGGTTTGGCCCATATCACAGTTTGGTCTCTCCTTGAAACAACTCTCCAACACATTCTTCTCAATAGATCATACATAGCATTCCAAATTCTTCTATTCTCAGCATCATGCGCATAAGCTTCAGGTGAAGAGTACACAAAATAACCACCTGGTCTGAGCAATCTGTCAAGTTCCAACAGAAGAATGCCATCTCTTTGGAGCCAATCGATTCTACAGCGTGAACAATGTGCCAACTCAAATGACCTGCTAGGATAAGGCAGTCTTTTGGTGCCCAAGACTCCTAGTGTAGATGGGATTCCTCTTTCCAAGGCAAACTGTATTTGATTCTCATGCACATCATTAGGAGCAAGCGACATAGCTATAATATCATGGGAAAGAAGATATGCCCCAAAGCTCGCAACACCACAGCCAACGTCAAGAACATTTCTTATATTTCCGCCATTGCTGAGTTTTTCACCAGGCAATTTAAGCATCTACAAAAGCACAGAACCAGACCATCAAATTATAATGCAATTACTATAAACAAATCAACCCGCAACATAAGTGTAATAAAGCTTAATTACCCCTGCAATTGCTGTAATGTATATGTCAGCTCCATAATGGAAATGTGTTCCTCCACCAGGAAATTTTATCTTGTCTCCATCTACAACCATCCAGTTTTGGTCCGACTTTTCCTGTGCAAGATGTGTATGGGGTATGTTTGCTTTCCACACTTGGTCTCTACTAGCTGGCCATCTAATTGGGATCTGGAAATCTAACAAGGACCTCCTTGGCATCAAAACTAGACAAAAACAGTAACAATACCAATATCTAAAAGTAACCTCAGCAATTCACTAGGGAATCAATTCAAGCTCATCAATAACCGATACAAGTAGTGAACAACTTGGAAAAAGCCAAATGATTCAAGCTCATTGATCAGTAACTGAATTCCTTCATGGTTTTGTACATTACCCTTAACAAAAAAACCAGAGGAAAGCAGAAAAAGCAATCAATTGCTGACCTTGTAACCAGCTGGAGGTGGGATAAGACAGTTGTAGCGACGATGAGGAGGAGGACAATGCCTCTCATAATGCTCCATAAAAGTCAAATTCAGCTTCAATCTTAATTGATATATCAAATTTCTGTCAAGGCAAGGTATTAACTCCGAGTAGCTCGAATCACAAACCTAAGTTAATTAATAGTTTAAAAGGAAGAACAAAACAAGAAAAGCAGCAAATCAAAACCTTAACAAAACCAATGTCAAAATGCAAACTTTACAAACATCAATTAGCCAAAAAATCAAGAATTACATGCATACAGGAATACTTTTTGGAACTTCAAGTTCATGATCTTCCATATCCATATCCATGCGGCCATGGTAGGAAATCCCAGTAACTGGATCAGAACCATCCTCAAGAGCTAAGGAGTCCCGCGCTGTAGGAAGACCAGGACCCAAAAACGAACAGTTATAAAGACAAACCAAACCCAAGAACACAATCATCCCAAATAAAACATATTTCAGCAACTTGGGTCTATGAGCTAGCTCTTTTTTTTGCTTCATTTCCCACAAAAACCAAAAAACACCCACTTCAAGATTTCTGCTTTACTCAAATGGGGTTGTTGAAAAACACTCAAATCCCAAGTAACAGATGCAGATCCATTTCTAGCATAACAAGCAAAGAATCAAAACTGTTCAGCAGCCATAAAAAGAGTTCCCAAGATTCACTTTTTCAATTTCAGAACTTCGTTAGGAGAACATGTGGGAATTTTGGATGACTGGGAGTTTCAGCTCACAGTGGGTTGGCTACTGTTTGGTGCCGCTTTTTGGAAAAAAGCCGATAAAGAAAAGAAAATAGCGGTGTAGATCAAATACAATGAGCCTGGATGAGTCGTTTGGTTCCTATTGGCTATTGGAATTTGTACATGAAGAAAATATCATGTTGACCTTTTGTCTTCTTTTTGTGTACTTTTGATGAGTTTAAAAAGTTAATTTGCATCACATTAAAAAAAATTAATTACGATTAAATCTTAATAAAAACTACTCTATTAATTACTAATTAATTTATAAAATAACTTTTCGTGTATTAGTACATTTAACTGAAATTTTTTTTAAAAATAAAAAGGGTACTCCCTTCTTTCCTTTTTACTTAGGACATATTCAATAATACTTATCCACCGTATAAAATCAAAATAATAATTTTACTTTAGTTTTTTTAATTTACTCTTATCATTAATTATAATTATTTTTTTATTATTATATTTTTTAAGACATTATATTTATTATATTCAAAGGATAATTTGATAAAATTATTTTTATCATTTATTACTTCTTAATTCATATGTCTAGTCAATGAGGGACAAGTAGAAATGGGCGGAGAAAGTATATAATATCCTAAAAAGATGAATTTTTGCCTTTACCAAAAGTTGTCAAATGCTTGGAGGTGGGTGTTGGAAATAAATTTGATTTTGACTTAATCAATGTGAATTATTTAAATTTGTGATTACTTATCGGTAAGTTAGATTATTGATTTTTTTTTTGTTTTTAAAAAAATGTAAATCAAGTTATCATAGTATTAAATACCTAAATACTTCTTCATCTTCACCATGGTCATCCAAATAAAGTGGACAAAAAATAAACCATTATTAAAGAAATGCCACGAAGATATTTATAAGTTCACAAAAATTACAATAGTAAAACCATGTCCAAACGAAAAAGTATATTTTTGTAAATTAGTAATCATTATATAGGACATTAACTTATTAGTATTGGGGATATGTATTTAATGGGTTGGAGTGCATATATAAAGTATAACATAATTTCGAATATAAAAAAAATTGAAGTTTCAATTTGAATATTTACTTTGAAATTCAAAAAAATTTTAAATCAAATTTTAAAAAAATTAATTTTGATTCGAGTTTTGAATTTGCCCAAATTATGTTCAACGTTAGGAATGTCTCCGTATGGCAATTTAAGTTTATTTTCCAATTAACACACCAAATAGATTTACAATAAATTAAGTCATATAAAAGTTATTTGCATCCTATCTTTGAATCAAATTAATAAAGTAAAAGTCATGTCTTCACTTTATAAAAAAGATAAAATTATTTAATTTGCCATGAATAAGTTTTTATCATTTGTTGGATTTTTCAAAAAGGGAGAATAAAGAAGAATGGGATCTTTATACATGCAGCAGCGTTGTTTTCATATTATGGAATTATTCTACAAGTTGAGGCCGGGGGGCCCGGGAGTGGGTAAGTTTACAGGAATTTTCCTTTTTTTAAAAGATTAGTGTGGTAACTTTTTAGTTGGCACGATGTTTAAAAAATTAAAAAAATTTTAAAATTTATGATCTAAAATTGTTCTTATATATTTGTGTGGTTGAGAAACATTTCATCAAGGAATTTTAAAGATAAATTATTTTCAATTTGCGTAAGATGACATTCTTTTTTAGATAAACCAAAAAGGAAAAGGTGTCACATTGGGATAGAGGGAGTATTAATTTTATCTTTACGCTATTGACAGTTTTAAAAATATTTTTTTTATTTTAACTAATTGAATATCCATTGTCTGTCACATAACCTAACAAATGGTCTCAAACTTATGTGAGTATGGAGATCTTAATAAAAATTCAGAGGAGTGTTGAAATGCTTCTAAATTTAGTAAGAATTCAGGGGTGTATTTTACTCATATTGCAAAATTAAATGTGTATTTAAGTTAAATTATTCAAAATGAAAAGTGTTTTTAGACTGTTACTATTTTGGATGAAACTAATAATTCAAGCGAAATTTTAAATATTATTTTTTTAAGCGCCACGCGCTAGACGGAATTCGGACAGTTGATATTTATTCCTTGCCGCCTATCAGAAGCACACGTGCTTAACATGACAAAGTCTTGCTGTTTTTATTTTATGATGCTGATTCAGTTGCCTAATAATCCTTTCCATTCCCTGTCTTTTTCTTTTCCCTTTTCGCTTTTCCCTTTTCCCTTTTCCCTTTTTCTAATATTTTGCTATTTAATGAAGTTTGCCATTAATAGAAAAAGGGATGGAAGAATAACAAAAAGTAAATTTTGGTAGCTCATTCTCCAGATGAATATTTTTATATATATAAAATCAAAAGGATCAAAGATATTTTGAATTATTTCGGAAAAAAACATCTTTCATCCTCTTGTTTTGTTAATACAATCTTCTAACAATAACAATAATATATCCAGTAGAATTTCACGAGTGGAGTTTGGGGAGGATAAAATATACGCAAACCTTACTATTACCTCATAGAGGTAGAGAGGTTGTTTCCTGGGAAACCTCGTCACAAAAACTTTAAGCAGAATAAACTAGATATGGAAAGCAGGAAACCAAGAGAAAGAGAAAGTGAACAGAAAGAGCGACCAATAACAAAAAGTACATGATAGTACGTAAATACGAGACAATTAACATATATAAGGCGGATAAAAACAACAATTAACATATATAAGGCGGATAAAAACAACACCGGACAACTCCTACTACCCTATTATACCCCGCGGCCAGACATCAACCTACTAACCTATTAGTCTGTTATTCTAATTCACGACCTCCGCTCCTTTCTATCTAAGGTCATGTCCTCGGTGAGATCAAGTTTCACCATATCTTGTCTGATCACCTCCTCCCCCCCCAAATATTTATTCGGTCTACCTTTACCCCTCCGTGTAACTTCCGAATCCAGCCTCTCGTACCTCCTAACAGGAGCATCGGTACTTCTTCTCTGCACTTGTCCAAACCATCGCATTCTCGCTTCCCTCATCTTATTAGCCACAGAGGCCACCTCTAGCTTCTCCCGAATGGTCTCATTCCTAATCTTATCACTCTTGGTGTGGCCACACATCTATCTCAACATCCTCATCTCTGCGATATGAATCTTCTGAACATGTACATTTTTTATTGGTCAACACTCCACACTACACATCTATCTTAATATCCTCATCTCTATGACCTGCATCTTCTGAACATGTGCATTTTTTATTGGCCAACAATCCATCTCATACAACAAAGATGGTTTAACCACCATTCTGTAAAACTTACCTTTGAGTTTAGGTGATATTTTCTTATCACATAATACTCCAGAGGCAAGCCTCCATTTTATCTATGCTGCCCGAATACGATGTATGACATCATCATCGATGTCGTCACTACTTTGGATGATGGACCCCAAATACTTAAAGTTTTTCCTCTTAGGGATAGGTCGAGTGGCAAGTCTCACATAAATATCTGCTTCATTCCTCGCAATACTGAATTTACTGTCACGTTCCTACCTATGGGCCGTGACTGACACCCGTTTGGGGCTTCCAAAACACAGTAACAAACCAGATTCCAAAATAAGTTACTATTCATTTTAGAAA
>DF365725.1:12775-27028 GCA_000787875.1 Solanum virginianum
TTGTGATTCTCATTGAAGATTTGAATTTTCTTCTGCTTAATTCAATTTTGTAAGTGCTCAATTATGACATTCAAATTCATAGGTCTTGCATTTACACCAATCATGACTAGCTAAATCCATAACTAAGGTTGTGAGAATCATTACGAACTAACCAGGTAAAATTGAATAATTCGTAATTCTTGAAAAGTGTGCATGTATGTATTTGTTAATTCTCTTTGTTTTGAATGCTTTCTAACTTTGTCCAACATTAGAAACCATCTAGTGTTACTGACTGGATCAAGATAGTAATGAATAGGAAAAGAGATTAATTAACAGGATTCAATCAATATTTCTCATCTAATCAACCGAACTAGGCCAAGGGGGATTGTACTGAGACAATAAGTAATGATAAGTAATGTCACATAGTGGGGATGAACCAAATCACATAGTGAAATTTGCCTCTTGCCTGGGCCAAAGGATTTGGTGAACTTAACTTATCGTTCTGCATGCTACACATTGGAAAATAGTGCAATTATCTGGTAATACTGAGTTAGGGAATCATGGGAAACATAATTCCCTAGTTTCTCTTCATATTAGTTAAACACTTGTCTTAGTTTAGAGTTATTTTTACTAGTGATTATAACCCCCCTAGATAAGTTGGTTAATAAACCCGAATTCCAAATTGAATTTGTCTAAGTCTACCATATTCCCTTGGGTTCGACCCTAACCTTGGTTAGGTTCTATAACTTAACAACGACCGCTTTAGCCTCAAAATGGAGGTGTAGCTTGGGCAATATCACTTAGGAATTACCAAAATTACAAGAAAGTCATTAATGAAACGAGCTAGAAAAAGTGCATAGGGGTCTTGTGGAAGGGCTCCATGACCCATGCAGAGGACCACGGACCGTGTAATTGTCCTTGGTAAGGGTCTTGGTCGAATTTTAGACAAGGTTGCTTTCACTGACGCATCACAGTTCATCAAATGATCCATCGTCCGTGCAACCTCCTGTACAAAGATCTAAGTTTCGAGACGGTGATTTTATGCTTAGAAAAATCGAGCAAAGGCCTTCACAAGACACTCATCATGGTCCATGGTGCGGTGCATGACTCGTGGTGAGATACACAACCTATGCAAGGGCTCGTGGTAGGTACCGCAGCCAATGTGTGGCTTTCAAGCCAAGGGGACCAACCACGATCCACTTTCACGGCCAATGGCGGTCACCATAGTTTGTGAAGGGCTCAGTAGAGGGCCACTTAGTCTTGAACTCCACCATAGGCCTCAACACATTATACAGAAGGCCAAGGCTCACACCTAAATCATGGCTCATGGAGGTGACCATAGAGTGTTATTGTCATGACCCAAGCCTAGGGCCTAGACGTGACACAGCGAATGGGAACACAAAGGGACCCAAACAAGCCTCTTAGTATATCAATGACACATCCTTGGTCACAAAAGCAAAATAAATAACAACAAGAGATATAATAAAAAGGGAAGCAGGAGTAAGGGAAATCTTGATATTCATAAAAGCATAAAGAATCAAGCTTAAAGCATAAGTACATCATAATGTCCAACAAAACCTCTAACATGGAATGGAGTGGGGGCGAAGACACTTTCTGGGCTCACCCTCATAATAACAAGTGTTCAATATAAAAAAGTCTCAAAATAGCAAGAGTAATGTAGATAGTGTCCTCGGGCTTGAGGACTCACCAAAGCTTATCTCCGGAGTACCAAACTAGCCACATGGAGGATGATCAAATGGAACTTCGGTCCTAACATGGTAATATCATGTAGGCATAAAGTATATGTTAGTACATTGAAATGTACTAAGTGTACGGAATGCAATGTAATAAGAGATAAGACTATATAGTCAAAATGCATAATCTTAACAATGGATACATAATTTAAATATGGCATGCATAATCAATGCTCATAATAAATACTGGTGAATCATTCATCTTGCACAATATATATAGCATATATATATTGGAAGTGACCTTAACCGACAGACCAAGTAGCTACAACTTTGAATCCAAGGCATGACACCCCCTTGATATGGTGGACGGGCATGACACCCCCAGACTAGGTGTGGTCTACTTGCCAAGGTAAACCAAACATGAGAACATGACTAGATGGATCCACTAGTATAGAAAGGGTAATAAACATAATCTTATGGTGGCACATAGTTTAGAGACTAAAGACTTTATATAAGGACCCTGTAAGTGCTCAATTATGACATTCAAATTCATAGGTCTTGCATTTACACCAATCATGACTAGCTAAATCCATAACTAAGGTTGTGAGAATCATTACGAACTAACCAGGTAAAATTGATCCCATAGAATATTATGAAATAATAATACCTTGTATAATTTATAAGAAACATGGAAACATGACATAAAACATGATTGACCTCTAGTAGTGAGCCTAACTTGAGCATGAGAGCAGATCATAATCATACATGAACTTTTGCTTTAAAATGAATGGCTCACAAGAGGTGATAATCTTGAAATAGGGCTAACTTGATACTTATAAAATCATAGATACTTTTCATGAATTCAATACATGTTTGAAAGCCCTTAATCATCATATAGGCACTTCACTTGTAAATCATGAAATAGATTATCAATAACTTGAGAATTCTTGTCTAGACATTTTATCAAACACATGGTGGGTTCATGATACTTGTTCGAAAACATGCAATTCAAGAGTGAAATAAGATGATTAAACTTAATGCAAATCAACCCAACAACATGTAGTAAAACCCTTATGTAGGGTTGAAATCCATTACAAAAGCTCATGATAATTCATAGTTTCATAGCTCAAAACATGCATAGCCTCAAGAGACAAAATCAATTCATGGTATAAGCTTGAAATAGATACCCACGCTTAATTAACCAATATTTCACAATACCCTAACATACTTTATGCTCATAATTCATAATAAAAGATACCCATAGGTAATATAACTTAAAAACATGTAATTTTCATGAATAGGCAAAGTTGGGGTCCATGGGTGAAAGGGACCCAATGGATGAAACCCACATACCTTAAACTTTGAATCCTTAGAGGTCAGATTTAAGTAGTCTTAAAGCTTCAATTGAATCCATGAGTTCCAAAGTTGAGATTGACTTCCATAGATTTGAATGAGAGAAGTGATAGAGTCATAGAGGAGGTTTGGAAGATGGTTTTCTGAGATATAGAGTTTAAAAAAGGCTAAGTATGGGTGATTTCACGTTTTAGTGGGCATGGGGTTATGAGCCCAATGCCTTTGCGTGCATAAGAAAAAGTAAGAAAAATTTTGTACTGATCCATTCCAGTCCGCGATGCAGACCAAACGCGAGGCATAAATTGCACTACTTAGCGCCCTTGGCGCGTCGCGGCCAGGGCGTGGATGCTCTCTGAAAAATAAAAATTAGCAAAACTTATTTTTCACTATGGGTCCTCTAAAATCTGAGTTATACCCATTTTCCACTCAATATTTCCCCCTGATCTAGAATATAAAGTCAAATTTTCGATATTATGCACGAATTTTGAGATATATGGAAATTATAATTATGGGCATTCCAAAGCACATTTTTGGGGCATTTCAATATCTCGCCCTTGGGAACATTCTTCCCCGAATGTCAAAGAAACATGCATAAGAGAAGTGATCATGCAGATTTCAGCTCGACATGAATGCAACAAATGTATTTAAACATCATTTTCACAAATCTCAACATGAATGTCAAAAATTACCATAAACTTGTTACCGTGAACATTAATGCATGCAAAATGACAAAAAAGGTTGAAACATAAGACTTGAAATCATATAGGGGACTTAAATTAGTGAAAGAACCTCAAATTGTGCCCAAAAATGTGCCTCGGAATTTTAAAAAATTTTAAATTCCATATATCTCAAAATTCATTTGTTATTTCAAAAATTCAACTTCATATTTTTGTTCAGGGGGTCAAAGTTAGGTGAAAAAGGGTCTAACCCTGATTTTAGAGCAACTGTATCAAAATTCAAAAATCCCATCGTGCAATTTCTAGTTATGTTTTCGCATCGCTTCCACGACGCGCCTCTGTTTATTTTGGGGACTATTTTTTGTAGTTCGGTCCAAGACTTTTAAGTGTTGGGCCTAACTGTTCCCAAACATGTGTTTACCTATAGTTAGTTTTATTTCACTCTCGTATCATCCTAAATATTTCCCAATACTCACTCAAACACGTAGCCATATTTTCACTCCCAAAATTCAAGTCCCAAACCCTCATCGCAAGCTAATATTCTCTTTCAAGGTTCTTCAAGCTTCAAGTCTCCATCTCTATTCTTCACCAAGTTCATCTCCAAGCTAAGGTATATGGGTTTCTTTCATAGGTTCCTTTCACCCATGATACCCAAGCCCCCTTTTACTCAAATTGCATGATTTAAAGTTGATTTACAAATGGGTCTTGATTATTATAAAATTCACTGCAATACCCAAGCCCCCTTTTACTCAAATTGCATGATTTAAATTTGATTTATAAATGAGTCTTGATTATTATAAAATTCATTGTACACTATGTTAAAGCTATATGAAATTATCACTATTTTGTTATATTTTGAGATATAAATCTTTGATCTATTGTAAGATTTGAGATGGGGTTTTGATGTATATTGTTTGAGGGTGTTGCAAGGTGAGGATTAATGGTTTTACAATGGATTTTCTTACATGACTTCATCTCTATATTTCATGGTTTTATACTAGTATATACACACCCTCTATGTTTTTGATAAAATGTCCAGATGTGGTTTCTTAAAGAGTTGAAGGTCCAAAGAATGAGATATAATATGATTGACTATATAATGATGAAATAAGCTTATGTATATGATATACTCTATATAAAGTGTTGCATTAGTCCATGTCAAATCCGGGTGGACTAAGAACCAGCACTAACCTAGATGGAGGTTTGTACTCATCAACCTAGGGAAGGGTTTGTACTTCTCCATCTAGTGATAGGGTGGCATCATGACTAACTTAGATAGGGATTTGTACTCATCAACCTAGGGAAGGGTTTGTACTTCTCCATCTAGTGATAGGGTGGCATCATGACTAACTTAGATAGGGATTTGTACTCATCAACCTTGGGAAGGATTTTTGTTTCTCTACCTAGGTGATGGGGCGGCATTGTCACCAACCTAGGGAAGAGTTTGTACTTCTCCACCGGGTGATGGGGCGGCATCATCACCAACCTAGTGAGGGGTTAGTACTTCACCACCTACATGCATAGCCTCAAGAGACAAAATCAATTCATGGTATAAGCTTGAAATAGATACCCACGCTTAATTAACCAATATTTCACAATACCCTAACATACTTTATGCTCATAATTATTTGAAAATCTAGCCTGGTCTCTTCTACACATATGGTATCCTATATAAGCATTAGCTACTTAAGCATGTTTTACTTTTGCATTGGTCATACATGACATATTGTTATATTATGCCTATTGCCTATTATTATGCATTTTGATTATGATGCCTAATTCTTGCTGTATTGCATCCTACATACTTAATATATTCAAACATACTAACGGATACTCTATATCTATATGATATCACCATGTAGGACCAGTTCTCAAGCTGATCATCCTTCTCCATATGGCTAGTTCGACACTACTCAAGCTAGTTGGTGAGTCTTCCACTTCGGGGAACTTAGTCTATGTTGTTCCTATTATGTGTTGAGATATTCTTCCTTATGTTCTATTTTGACTATGAGGGTGATCCTGGTTGCTTTGTCTTGGCCCCGCTCTTATCTATGTATTGGAGGTGTTTGTTGGACATGCTATGTATCTATGATATGAGCTAGACTTTTATCTCTTGATTATGATGTTATGCAAGCTTTTCCCCTAGTCTCATTGCCCCTATTCTTACTCTTTTATGTTGTTTATATGCTTCTGCAACCAATGATATGTAATGACAAATTAAGAGGCTTGTTTGGGTTTCTTTGGGTTCTCCATTCGTCGTGTCATGTCTAAGCCCTAGGCTTGGGTCATGACAATTAGTACCTTCAGCTTGAGTAGAGTGGAAGAGATATGGGTATCTCTTTCTCATGTCCGCCTCAACTTCCTATGTGGCACTTTCAACTTATTGGTTCCTCCAAAGGACCTTGATAGAAGCTACCTCTTTTGTTTCTTGACCTCTTCACTTGTCTAACCAAAATGAAACAACCCCAAAAAGTGCCCAAAAATGTGCCTCAGAAGTGTCCATAATCGGAATTTTCATATATCTCAAATTTCATGTGTGATATCAAAAATTCGACTTCATATTCTTGATCGGAGGGGAAATTGAGTGGGAAATGGGTCTAACCCCAATTTTAGAGTGACCAAATCATAATTTTAATTTTCCAAAATGCAAATTCCAGTGAGCTCTGCGCACCCCTAGCGCGACGCGGCCAAGGCGCGCAGATGTGTAATGTTTGCCCAGCTTTGTTGAGTCGATCCAAGGCCTTTGAATCTTGGGTCTAAGTCTTCTTATGCATAAAGTACCTACACTTAGCCATATTTCATCTTCATATCATACAAGACATTCCCCAATACTCCCTTAAATACTTATACAAATATTTAACTCATAATTCAAGTGCCAAATCTCATTCTGGATCTTAAGAAAATCACTCAAGCTTCAAGTTCTCATCTCAATCTTTATCAAGGAATTCTCCAAAGTCAAGGTATATGGGTTTAAACCATTGGGTCCTTTTATCCATAGTGCCAGAGCTTCCTTTTTACATAAAATGCATGTTTCTAAGTTGATTTACTTAGGGGTCTTACTTATTATGAATTTGACTATGAACTATGTTGGGTTTTCGTAAAAGTATGACTGTATAAGCATGTTTTGGGTTATGAATCTTTGATCTATCTTGAGATTTGATGAAAGGTTTTAATGTCTATTGCATAAGGGTGTTACCAAGTATTAGTAGGTGGTTTTACATTGATTTTTCTTGCATAATTTCACTCTTGAATTGCATAATTTTGTATTAGCATTGCATACCCACCAAGTATTTGATAAAATATCTTTTTAAGGATTCTTAAAGTTTTGATGATCTATTGGTCGATTTATGATTCAAGTGACTTTATGATAATTTTGGGCTTTCTAAAGATGTGTTTAATTCATGAAAATGTTGATGATGTTCTATAGTTGGATTAACCTCTTTTTCAAAGATACTACCTCTTGTAAGCCTTTTGATGTTAATGCAAGGGTAATGTTCATGATGATCTATTCTCATTTTGAAAGTTAGGCTCACCATTTGAGGTCAAGGATGTTTTAGAGCTACTCATGCTATGTCTCTATATTTATTACAAGTTATTAAAGTATGATTATTACAAGTATTACATGGGATTAGGCTTAGCACCAATGGATGGAGGGTTTTCTCTCTTTTCTTGAACTATGTACCACCATAGGACTATGTTATACCCTTGCAATACCGGTGGATCCATTTAGTGTACTCTACCATGCAAATACCTAATTCAAAATAGGGTGAGACCCTGTAAGGAAGGTCATTTAATCCAAAATAGGGCGGGTCCCCATAAGGTTAAGCATGGTCATAAATTCTTTCTGAAATGGGGCATGTTCTCGTTAGGAGGATTACTTTATCTAAAATGGCTCAGGACCCTATAAGGTGGAGTATGGTTTACCTTGGCAAGTAGACCACCTCTTTATCGATAAGGGGTAATCATCGGGATTCCAAGTTATAGCTCACTTGTTCTTATTCTATGTCAGTTGAGGTTTCTTCCCACACTTATGTATTATAATCTATACAAATTAAATGATTTGCAAAGCATGATTTACTTAAGCATTGATAATATATGCCATATTGCTATTATGATATCTATTGCTTATTATTATGCAATTTGACTATGTTGTCTATCTCTTGTTGCGTTGCATCTTACATACTTAGTACATTGAAATGTACTAACGCATACTATGCTGACATGATGTTACCATGTAGGAACCAGAGCTCCACATGATCATTATCCTCTTCCACATGGCTAGTACTATCTATTCAAGCAAGTTAGTGAGTCCTCGATTTCGAGGATATATGTCACGCCCCAAATCCAGATAAGGTGGACCGACACCTATTGCCAATAAGGCTCGGGAGAACCAACCTATATCTATATGATTTCTATATATATTATTAAAGATTCCTACATTCAACATGCCATTTAGAAGGTAAATGGTAATAACAAATCCAAACTACAATGCATATGACTAGGCCGTTGGGGCCTCATTGTCTAAAGTACAATACATGACCACACTTTAATTTACATAGTCCACAAAGCCTCTAGATAAGAAACAATATATGATAAGGGTCAGGACAGGTCCCGCCTCGACCAATTATACAATACATAAATACAACTCTAGACACACAAAGCTCCGGAGTAACCTCGAGCTTGGTATTAGCATCTGGATGTCATGTACTCTTCCTGAGGAGATCTACAAGCACCTGCACCTGCAGCATGAAATGCAGGTCCCTCATAAGGGATGTCAGTACAAGATAATATACTAAGTATGTAAGGCAGGAAATACTGTACATGAGATAACAACTCAAATGAAAATATGCGTTGATATTGGGTAAGAGACCACCTTTAATTATATTGTGGGATCATGTACTTTATATTCATTATATCACTTTACCTTTACTATAAAATCTGTGCACAGCATATACTATAAATAACCAACTGATTAGTGGTAACTATATCGGATTTATCCTTGGCTAGGCTCTTTCTTAGCCCTTCGGGCTACCTCCTTTGATAGGATCGTCCCTGGCTAGGCGATCCTTCCACCCCTCGGGCTACCACCTATCTATAAGCAATATATTTTACCTTTCAATTACCTTTGAGATGATCTTTTAGTGGTCACAATATTGGAGCTATAGAAATGTATAGGCAGCATGTGAGATGTAGATAACCATACAAGACAATATGATAATGAAAAGAGTATGTTACCCAATTAATGAAATGCATAAGAGGTAGAACAACACATGAACTTTATTGGCTAGAATGATTCTGTCTATATTGGGATTCAAGTATATATGCATGTTTGATGGTGACTATATATAGGAGCATATGAACATGTGAAAGAGTTAGAGTCATAACCAGTAATTGAGTTGGAATTGGTAAGTGCCTTTATATACCAAGGAGGAATCTATGTTTCATGCCAAATAATACGAAATCAAGTAGCCTTACATACCTCACTGTACGACCTTGGTATTACCTTGAGACAACCTTTCCTTACTACAACTATTAATATACAATATAATAGGTGATAAAACTAGTATTAGCAGCCAATAAATACCTCTTGGCAGCCCAAACTCATAAAATTAGAACATACGGGCAGCAAGTGTGTAGTTATAAATTCAAGCATATCCTTTCAACCCTTTCACCTCTAATCATAATTTCTCATACACATTATCATATACATAAAGAAATACAACACATGGACAGTGTGTAGTTATAAATCCAGGCATATCCTTTCAACCCTTTCACCTCTATACATATTTTCTAATACACATTCTCATATAAATAACATGGCTAGTCCATTTTAGTGCCTTAAAATCCTTATAACAGCCTACAAAACAAAAAACATAACAATTCTACACAACATACAAATGGGTAGCATAACGTTACATCCTTTCACTACATTTTGATGCCGATAATTCCAAACCTGTCCTAACTTTAACCAAAGTGTATCCAACATCTTTTTACACATAAAACCAGTAGTATAACAGTCCAAAAATACCCCCAAATCAAGTGAAGGCCATGACACAATAATTCCCAATTTTCAGCTCATAAGTTTCCTTTAAGAGTACAATTAAACTATTCTACAATAAGCCATTTTTGTGAACTGTAACAGTGGTGAACCAGGCTTGTTACATCACTATCAAACCAACCTTTGTTAAACACATATGTGTTACTTCATAATACAGCCAACTAAGGAGAGAAAAACCTCTTACTCAACAAGAAAAGTGTACAACAATCCTTAGAACACAATCTGCCCAGATTTCCAACACAAATACAACTAACATATAGATCTTGTTTTTCATGGAATAAGTATAACATATACATGGATAATTCCACTTACCTTAGCCTTCAATAACCAAGGTTCCTTCAAGAACTTAGAGGGTTGTATGGACTGCCTTGAGAGATAAAGTAGAGAGAAGATGAGAGATTTTAGGAGAAAGCTGAAATTTTCAAAGGGTGAAAATAACTTAGGCTACTTTCACTCTCTTGTTTAAAGCATTTTGGATGACCTTACTGTAGCTCCCTTGACCATGTGTTGACTCATGGTAGATGCTATAGCCTAGTCCTCACACTTGGGCCTAAATGGGTCACAAAATGGATGGACCTTGGCTGCCAATTCTTCCAAATTTTTATTCACTTAATTTGGGTCCAATAAGCCAAATGGGTTGTGAAGACTTTGGGCTCTTCTTATTCTTTATCTTGGGTTATAGGCATAGTCCATTAATGATGCTAAGACATGGGCTAGAGTTACACTCTTAACATGGATTTTATTCATAATCGGAATTGGACAAATTTAACGCCGGGCCTTGTCTCTGTTTAGCTAGAAAGTTTAAGCTAAGCAAGTAGGTGACTCACCTGCTAGCTAATTACGACTTAGACAAATTCAATGTAGGCTTTTTCTCTGTTTAGCTAGCAAATTCAAACTAAGTAATTAGCCATATTATGTTTCATTCATATAGTACTAGTATTATAAAATGTGGAGTGTTACATTCTCCCCCCCTAAGAACATTCGTCCTCGAATGTTAGCATAACTAGATAGTTTAATCATATCCAACGTAATAAACATTCAAATACACATACCTATTAAGGCTCCCACTTCTGCATGTGGCACTTCCTCCTAAGCTTTAAATAAATGAGGGTATTTTGATTTCATTGCATCTTCGTCCTCCCATGTTATCTCCTTTGTTTGCTGGTTCCTTCAAAGCACTTTCACTGAAGCTATTTTTTTATTCCTTAGCTTCTTAACTTGATGATCCAGGATAGCAATAGGTACCTCTTCATAGGTGAGATCTTCTGTCACCTGCACATCCTCAATAGGAGTGATACGGCATGGGTCACCTATGCATTTTTGAAGCATTAAGACATAGAAAACTGGATGAATCATTGAAAGCTCTTAGGGCAGCTCTAGTTTATATGCAACCTGCCCTAGCCTCTTAATAATTTGATATGGTCCTATATAAAATGGGCTTAATTTTCCTTTCTTACTAAACCTCGTAACCCCTTTCATTGGAGACACCTTTAAAAATACCCAATCTCCTACTGAGAATTCCAATCCTCCCCTTCAGCATCCGCATATGATTTATGATGACTTTGGGCTATTTCTAGTCGTTGTTGTATCACCTTAACTTTTTTCATGGCTTGTTGCACTAAATCTGGCCAAAGTAAGGTGGTTTCACTAACTTCAAACCATCCAATTGGCGACCTACATTTCACCTCGATCAGATATAATAGAGATTGGGACTCCATGTAGCCTAACTATCTCCTTGAGGTATAGCTTGGCATACTCTTCAGCTATATAATCACTCCTAACAAGCAAGAAGTGGGCTGACTTTGTAAGTCTATCAATAGTAACCCATATAGAGTCAAACTTCCGAAATGTGTAAGGCAAACCAGTAACAAAATCCATATTGATCATATCCCACTTCCATATTGGAAACTATATGCATTGCATATAACCCCTTGGTTTTTGGTGTTCTACTTTCACTTGTTGGCAATTTGGACACTGAGCAACAAATTCTGCAAGGTCCTTCTTTATGCCTTCCCACCAAAACATTTCCTTCAAATCATGATACATCTTGGTTGATCCTAGATGGATAGAGTATCGGTAATGATGTGCTTCTTCCATTATCCTCTTTCTCAATCCACTAACATTAGGCACACATAATCTATTTTGGCAATATAGCACTCCATTTTGGTTAAGATCAAAGCCCTTTATCATACCTTGACTCACCTTTTCCTTAAGCTGTCATAGAACAGGATCCTCAAATTGTTTTTCTTTGACCTGCATTACCAATGAAGAAGTTGCTGCATTTTGTACAAAAATCCCTTCCTTTGGGGCTTCAAGAAGGTGAACTCCCAAACTAGCTAGTTGTCATAGATCCTTAGCAACTCTTTGACTCACCATGGCCTGGTCACCAGTACTCTTGACTGCCTTACGACTTAGAGCATTAGCCACCACATTTGCCTTCCCCGGGTGGTAAAGTATATCAATATCATAATCCTTTAGTAGTTCTAACCACCTCTGCTACCTTAAATTTAGGTCCTTCTGCTTGAAAATATACTAAAAACTCTTACTCAACATGAACTCCATACAAATAGTTGCACCATATTTTCAGGGCAAACACAACTACTGCTTACTCAAGATCATGCGTTGGATAGTTCTTCTCATATGGTCGTAGCTGTCTAGATGTATAAGCAATTACTCTACCATGCTGCGTCAGTACACACCCTAAGCGAACTCTTGAAGCATCATAATACACTGCATACCCCTCAGTGCCTTCTAGAAGTACTAGCACGGGTGCAGAAGTTAGCTTATTTTTCAGCTCATGAAAACTTCTTTCACATGCATCATTCTATTAAAACTTGGCTACCTTATGTGTCAACTTTGTTAGAGGTGCAGAAATAGAAGAAAAACCTTCAACAAACCTCCTGTAATAACCTGTAACACTTGTCATAAGTGATTTTTCTGTCGGGGCCATTTTATATGGAGGAATAGAAATAGGTTGAGTACCTGGAAGTAAGTCAATACAAAAGTCTATCTCTCGTACTAGAAGTAAACCTGGAAGTTCTTCGGGGAACACATCAACAAATTCATTCACCACTGGAACTGATTGAAGAGTTGGTGATTCTGCCTCGCTAGAGGTAAACCTGGAAGTTTTTCATGGAACACATCAACAAATTCATTCACTACTGGATCTGATTAAAGAGTTGGTGATTCTGCCTTTATATCCCACACTCTAACTAGGTGACATATATACCCCTTAGCTATCATCTTCCTTGCTTTAAAATAAGAGTGAACTTACCCTTTGGTGCCCCAACATTGCCTTCCCACTCAAGGACTGCCTCATTGGGAAAGTGGAAGTACACTCTCTTAGTGCGGCAATCCATGGTGGCATAACAAGAAGCTAACCAGTCCAGCCCATTATAACATCAAATACCACCATTTCTAGCTCAACAAGTCCAGGTGAAGTGTCGCGGGCACAATCAGTTTCGCAGTCCAGCCCATTATAACATCAAATTCCACCATTTCTAGCTCAACAAGATCAGCTGAAGTGTCACGGTCACAAACAGTTACTACACAATCAAAATAAACTCTTCTAGCCATAATAGATTCACCGATTAGCATGGACACTTCAAATGGTTTGTTCAATAATTTAGGTGCCCTCTTAAACTTCCCAGTAACTAGTGGGGTAATCTATGATAGTGTAGAACTAGGGTTAATTAATGCATACACATTATGTGAAAAGATGGACAATGTACCTGTGACCATATCAGGTAAAGCCTCTAAATTTTGCCAACTCCCCAGTGCATATGTATGATTCTGGACTCCGCTAGAGCTAGCTACCCCTCTAGCACCTCTACCATAACCCATAGGTGCTGGTTGACCCCTACCTAATGGAGGAACTAATAATGATAATGCAATAGCTGACCCAGTAGATTGTACTCCATTACTCATATGCCTCATTGGGCAATCTCTTATCATATGCTCTGGTGCACCACACCAATAACAAACATTTGTCCCAATATGAAATATACCCAAATGAATTCTTCCACACTATTTACAAGTCTGCATAGGGTCATTTGCTGGCCTGTTGAATACCCCGTTGTCCGGGCGCCTTGCCTTTCACTTCGGGGACTAAACTAATTTCTCCCAGACCTCTGAAGTTATGGTGGAGCATTGGCTGCAGAGTAGGATGATGCTGGCTTAGGTGGCCTATTAGAAAACTGAGGCCTAAGCTCACTTTGGGATGGTGTAAACTACCTTGTAGACTTGGCCTTCTTGGATTGTGCCCTTTCTAGCGCTTGTGTTCTTTTCTGTTGCCTCTGATCCACCAGTTTTTGTGCAAAGGCTTGCATTCTTGCTATATCCATGTCTTTATTTAATGAAGCAATAGTACAGTCTCTGATTAGATATGTGTCTAATCTATCCACATACCGATGAACTCTGTCTGCCATAGTTGCAACCATATTAGGAGCATACCTGGATAGGGAGTTAAATTGAAGGCTATACTTCCTCACTC
>DF365724.1:2914-15222 GCA_000787875.1 Solanum virginianum
TAGGCCCTTTGTTGCAGTCTGAAGAGCTCTCTTACTTCAGAGCTACTCTTGGTACACCCATTTGTATTACTTTCACTTTGATTATGACGGGAGCCTTGTCCTGTCCTATGATATGATTTGTCTGTATTAGAGGTCTGTGGACAGTCTGTGAGTTTGGGTCCTATCCTGAAGTTTATGTATTCTGTATATCTGTTATGTATTTGAGACCTGGCCACCTATCTTGACTTTCTGTACGTATATTATGTTTATCAGGCGGTGGGACCGCAGCGGTGACCTTGTCGGACCGCTTATGCATCTGTTTATATGTTCAGTATCTCTGTTGGTTCGCTGGCCTTTTCTTTTTTAGGTGGCTAGTCACTAAAATAGAGGAAACTCTGTCGAAATTTTTCCAAAATGAACAGTAATTTTTTTTCTGAATCTGATATGTTTATATGATCTGGACGCCCAAGCGGGTGTCAGTCACAGCCGATAGGTTGGGTCGTGACAACAATATAAAATTTTGGGTAATAACAAAAGATGAAAATAGGACTTTTGAAGCCCTCTTATAATTGGCTTCTTTTAAAATATTGAAAGAATGGTGAAGGAAGAGCCCTAATTGGTAGAAAAAAAATCCACAACTCCTCGTGGTTGTGGAGCCAAGTGAGATGAAAGTCTCATGCACTATTTTGAATGAGAGAAAGAAGTGAGGAATCCTCTTTTCGACTCTGACTCTCCCACTCCAGTTGTTGCTTTTCTTTCTGTTACTTTAAAAGTAGCTGCTTCAACTTCAGCCACTCGAATTTTCGATATTTCTTTTTATTTCTCATCAAATGAATGGCATCTTCTTCTGAAAATCCTAGCTATTCTTAGCATGATATTGGAAAATCTCATTACTATTACTCAAACAAGCATGATCATTGGCGATGAAAAATATGGTCGTTAATGGTAATGATGTTGAAACTTAACATACACATAACGAAAGGAATTTTAGTCATTAAAAGTACTTGAATAGAGGGTAAATCCTATTGCTAAAAAGGTTATATAGTGACCAAAATTTATGTTATCGTTAAATGTACTTTTAGCGACCGGAGTTAATTTTGGTCGTTAACTTTTAACATCGGGACTTTTAACTACCGGCGAAGACCAGATTTGTTGCGGTCGTTAATACCATTTAACGATCGGATTTTGACTTTTAATGACTAAATTTCCCTTCGCTAAAGACCAACTTTCTTGTAGTGTATATTGAATTCATAAAAAGTATCTATGATTTTACAAGTATCAAGTTGAGCCCTATTTCAAGATTTTAACCTCTTGTGAGTCATTCATGTCAAGGCATGGGATCATGTATAATTATTATTTACTCTCATGTTCAAGTTAGGCTCACTAGTAGAGTTCAAGCTTGTGAATGAGCTACTCATATCATGTTATTATGTCTCTTACAAGTTATTCATGTTATGATTAAAGTATGATTATTTCAACTACTCTGTGGGATTAGACTTAGCACCAATTGAGGCTTAAGATGGAGGCTCAACTCAAGGGACCCTTATATAAAGTTTTTAGTCTCTAAATTATGTGCCACCATAGGATTATGTATTTTACCTTGCTATACTAGTGGATCCATCTAATTCATGTTATCATGTTTGGTTTGCCTTGGCAAGTAGACAACACTTTTCCAGGGGTGATCATACCCGGTCACCTGTACCAAGGGGGTGTCATGCCTTGGATTCCAAGTTGCAGCTGTTTGGTCTATCTCGGTTAAGGTTCCCTCCCACATATGTATATTATCATATCCAAGTTGAATGTTCCTCATGCAAGTTTTGTTTTAAGCATTGATTATATATGGCATATTAAGTAATAAATTTGAAATCTACTCATGTAATAGTAAATCAAAAATTTACTAAAGTAAAAGGCACATAGCATGGTAAACTTGGAGTTTACTCATTAGACATATATTGAAGAAATAAAACAATCTTCAAGAATTCTTTATATTGCTTGTTCTCATGATAAGTTGCTTGGATCAACTAATCTTAAGGAGGAAACCCCTAAATTTTGAAAGTATGAAAGGCGAATATGATCCAGTTCACCGTCATGTGATATTATAAATGAATGCATCTATAAGATAATCACATGTGCATATATTGTCAACCTAAAATTTGACATTTGTAAAATTGTAGCAAGATAATTGAGTTAAGAGCACAACTTTCAACATACATAAGCAAGATAATTCATCTTGATAAAATTGATAAATATCCAAGCTGATTGACACAAAATATATTAGATAAATGGTCAATCATTACTTACGAGAACAAAGTTTCATGGGCTGAAATATGATAAATTACAGACAAAAGTTTGCATCAGACTAATAAATTGTGATCAGTTTTTCCCTCAAAGACAAAAGTTTGCATCAGTCTAATAAATTGTGATCAGATTTTCCCTCAATTGATATATGGTCAGGGGCCATATAATTTTCATCTAATAATTTTGATATATAGTATATATTTGATATACCATGATGCATAAAAGATGAACTCTCCAAGATAAATTATAATATATGTTAGTTTTTTTAAGATAAAGGATTGAAATGCTCTTATTGAATTTTCTTAAAGAACACAGTTTATGACATGCATGAAACATGCAATTGATCCCAAATAAGATAATTTAAAAAAAAAATGAGCAAATGATCAAAATGGTCATAATTAAGAAGTTATGTGATCTTGAAGATCTTACAACATAACACTTTATGAAACCTTATGAGAGGAGGGTAGTTACCTGAAAATAATGAAGTGAGGAGATCTCAACAAGTTATGTCGCATTGCAAATCGACAAAAAGAATATTTTGTCAATGATATTTTTGATACAATAGAACACAATATTGTAAAATATTATGAGGATCTAAATTCTATGATATATTAGATCATGCTCTAATTATCAAGTGGAATAATGCATCTTGGTAAGCACAAAGCTTATTTAACTTGCAATCTAGACACTAAAAAATGCCATGCATTTAATACTAAATATTGTCACTGGACAAAATTGATATTAAAGTATTTGAAGGATTTAAAATGCATAAAGCATATAGAAGTTTTTTGAAGAACTTGTTTATAATCATCATATTGATTAAGATTAATCAAGAATCTTTCATATTATTATGTAAGTTGATAATTTAAATTGAAACTCTTGAAGAGTTTTCAAAAGACAATAGATTGCTTGCTTAAAGAAGTTGAAGTGAGGAACATAAAAACTCATTGATCCTAAGGAGAGGATTCATATAAGGAGATAGAACAAAACACATTTCACCAAAGCTTTTCTACACAGATAAGCTCTAAAAGAATGGTGATATAAATGTGCAATAGATTCGTTTGAGTGACAATATGGTTGGTTTGCCAAATCTTCTACCAACTGCAACTTTGAAGAAGATAGTACACAAGATTGGGATACGAAGATTCAAGTCTTTGGATTAATGTTCTCATTAGGGTGAGTTAATACGCAATGTACTCTTTTTTCCTCACAAGATTTTGTCCCATTGGATTTTCCTTATAAGGTTTTTAATGGGGTATCCAATAATGCGTATTATTAGATATGTATACTCTTTTTTCTTCACAAGAATTGTTTTCCACAGGGTTTTATCTAGTAAGGTATTAAGGAGGCACATAATCTAGCAAATATATATTCAAGGGGGAGTGTTATAAACATAGTTGATATATAGTGAATGTCTATTTTGTGGATTCCTTTTGAGAGTTAGGAATCCTACTTGAAGATCAAATCAATTTCTTACTTGGAGATCAAGTCAGTTTTTTCTCCCTACTTTCTTCGTCTTCTTACTTTGTACTTTCATAACATAATTAAATAAATTCCTGCTATTTATCGTAAATACAAACACAAAAAGCGCCACTAACAAAATTTTCTATAAATTAAGAAAAGCTATAAAGTTTATCAAGTACTTCATCTATCTCATTTTATATGGCACATTTTTCTTTTTGGTTCATTTAAAAAATAATGTCATCTTACTCTAATTGGAAAAAATGTAATTCTAAAATTTCTTTTTTACCCTTAATAAAATAATTATCAGTCATATAAATATCTAAGAATTCTTTTAGATGAGAGGATTTAAAAAAAAAATTAAATACCGCGTCAAGTTAAAGAATGTCATAATGGAATGGAGGGAGTATAAATTTGCTCAACAGATTAGGGTGAGCCGCACTTGATGAGGAGAGAAAAGTTCCCAATCGAACATTGGATAATTATCATTATCACGTTATGTGCGGGAAAATCCAAATTAGCATAACAGCCATTGAGATCATCGTCGAGGTCCAGAAAAAAGCTAACAAAAATTTAAACTTTAAAGCAGAAGAGGTGATGTAATTCCTGTTACAAGACAAACAGGAGGAAAGTTTTGAAGCGTCAAAAATTTAATGTAAAACAAAATACTTCATATTTACTATTTTGGATAGAATTGTTCTTACAAGAAAAGCAAAAAAAAAAAAGGAAAAAAGAATAGGAGAAAAGCTTGAAGCATGGAAAGATTGCTGTTATGAATCAATTACTGTGTGCGCTACATAGTGTACAATTAGTGTTAAAAAAAGAAGTTGCATGTGTTTAATTTAGGAAATATATAAAACTTTTGATTAAGGTAGAAAAAGGGGTTAAAATACTCTCGAACTATTAGGAATGATACAAAAATATTTTTCATTTATTGCACCTAAAATGTCATCGTCATTCACCTTTGGCTCCAATGTTGCCCTTTTTTTCAAACAGAATATTAATTTAATATTTTAATAATTTTTTTTAAACACGTGACGACAACCTATTAGTTACAATTCAATTACTTAAAATTAATTTTAAATTATAGATGATCCGCCCAAATATAAACCTGACCCTTAATCCCAACCTGCCCCAATGACCCTTGGTGAATGCTAACTGTTCTATATTAGTCGTTTTAGATATGTTTGTTTTCTTATTTTGCATTCGTTTTAATGTTACTGCAGCAATAGATGGACGATACTTGTCAAAAAACAACATATCTTTTCAGGTTATTTTAAGGGTCGGATTAAGGTTAAGGGTTGAGTTCAAATTTGGTGTGGGTCGTTTATGAATCAAAATGAATTTCAAATAATTAAATTCTAAACAATAGGTGGTCAAGATGTGCTTTAAAAAATTATTAAAAATATTAATTTAATTTTTTTTAAAAAAAGGAAATATTAAACTCAAAAGTGGATGACAAGGGCATTATAGGCCCAATAAATAGATGAAAAGTATTTTTGTACCATTTTCAATAGTTCAAAGGAATTTTAGGTCATTTTTCTATATATTTAAAAAATTTATCTTCAAATATCTGTTTGATTATAGATTTTAAAAATCTACCCTCAATTTTATTTTTTTAAATTCCAAAAATGGACAAAATTTCACTTTTACTTTTTCAAGTAAAATGCATGTTTAAATTCAAAATTTATGACCTCAAGAAAGTATAAGTGGAATTCACTATGTATGTTGGTAGTCCAAAAATACACGTAAAAAGCAAGGGTCTTTAGGTATAAAATCAAGAAAGGCCCAATGACAATTGACAACCAAAAAATCATAAACTTGTATTTATTTTTGTCTCTCTTACACACAACAAACATGAAAGTAGAGAAAATGGGAAATGTTGTCGCACTATTATTGTTGATAACAATAATATTGATGGTACAAGGTGGAGAAGGCATAATAAATTGTGTTGAAGTTGAACATTCGTTGTCCCCATGCATAAGTTATCTTACTCAAGATGTTCAACCTTATCCTTCTTGTTGTAATGGTGTTAGAAACATAAAAAAAATGGCTTCAACACTCACTGATCAAAAATCACTTTGTATCTGTCTAATGAATGCTGCTAAACGTTACTCAAACCTCAAAGAAGATGCACTCCAAACTCTTCCTCACAAATGTGGGATCAAACTTGACTTTCCAATTTCAACAACCTTCAATTGCTAATTGTAAGTCCTTTAATTTTCTGCAGTGATTTTGATGTGATACGACACGACACGATACATTTTCAATTTACTGAGGACATATGACCCTATATAAGATAATTTAGAGGTCAAGGGTAAGAATTCAAGAGTAATATATAGCTGATCGCGTTATAGCATGAGTTAGTTTGCGTATAATTTCTTATCCTCTTAATTTTCACTATTAGTTTAATTTGTTCTATTTACCATGCTATTTGTTGTCGATTTTTTTAAAAGAATTTATCATGCTTTAATTATATTTATTTTGAGCTGAAAATGTTACTACAAAAAGGGCCATATGAGATATGAGCATGTAAAATGTCCCTTTTAATTTGCCACTTCATTTCCAATAAGAAAATAGTTTGGTCCAGAGTCACTTCAGAGTATCATACAGACATTAATAAACCTTCTTTCAATTCTATCGTTACAACTCCACAAAAGACATATAACCATAAATTATTTATTTAAGAAAGAGATAAGAGTAATCTAGTCAAATATAATGTTCCCCTGATTAATGTTGTACTCCTTGAGTCTCACTTTATATACTTTCCTTTTTAGTCAATTCTTATATTTAGTAATAATTTAATTTTAAAATATTTATTTTATTCTTAATAAAATAATTTATATCACTCAAATATCTATCACTTATTTAAAATCATATATTTTATTTTTTAAAAAATTTTGTACTAAGTCAAAATAACTCATATAAAATCAAACAAAAAGAAAATAACTTTTTCTAATGTATCGCAACCTAAACTACAGTACAAAGATAAAAAGTAGGGAATATTTTCTTTCCAGATCTGCATGTATGTCGAATTAGTGGATTATTAATTTTGAACAAGGACGGCTCAACACAATTGGAGGTCTTAACCGGAATTTTAATTTGAGGCTTAAGATTTTTTTAAAAAAATAGATTTATTTATTTTAATTTTTTTTACTTAATATTATTTTATAAATAACATCTTCAAATTACTTTTTTTCATTATTAATTTTAGATAATATTTTATTATTTAAATGTTGACAAATATTCTTTTACTAAGTTAATCATTATGTTAATTATTAACACAATATTATAAGTAATAAATTGATAAATTTTAAATAAAGTTAAGAGTTAGAATCATATAAAAATATGTTTAAGAAGTTGATAACTTATATAACTCACTTTAATATATTTGTTGCAATGCTTAAAAATTTAAGAATTTTTTTAAAAAAAAAAAATTGTAATTCACTTAAACACTTTTTGTTTATTGATTCATATTTTCTATAGACTATATTATCCTAACTTATCAAACATTTGAAGGCACAGAATGTAAGTGTTAGCCAAGAAAGTAAGAAAGTAAAACAATATTTTCTTGATTCTTTTATTTAAACAGAGTCAAGAAAAATAAAATAACATCATTTTTTTAAAAAAAAATATCCATGAAAAAATTATCACATAATTTATCTCGATAAAAATTTGAGGCCCCCAAGCATGTGCCTTATTTATAAAGTATTGAGCCAGCCTGATTTAGAGACGTTAAAAAGAGAGATTCTTTCTTTTTTTACAAATACTTTCATGATTAAAATTACTAAAAGTTCTTCTTAAGTGCTCAAAAATCTTAAAAGAAATATAATATGAACTGAGCAACATTTCTTATATTTATTTTCAAGCATTATGAATTATTCAATGCTTAATTAATTTTAGCTTGACTAATATTTTTCTATTTTTGTTTTTGACAGCATAAGCAAAATGGGAGGCCTCTAAGATTCGTCACTACTACTCCGTAGAATTGAGTGAAATATCTACTTATCTATTTATTGTTGCATTACTGTGTTCAAAAACAGTAAATTAGATTTTTAAAATATATTGAAAAACAGAAAGTTAAAATTTTATATATAAAATATTGTGTTCTTAAGTAATTTAATCTTTTTACTAAATTCGAGGTTATAAATTAGTTTCTCCCAGTATAAACATATAGACCTGTTATTGTTATAGTAATACCTTGAATGTTAATAATTTCATCAAACCCAAAGTCAGTAGCAAATTGCACATGCAAAGACTCCATATTTTTCTTTGTAAAAAAATTATGTAGAAGAAATTTAGAAAAATGAAAGAGAACACTTCTATTTATGGTCAACAAAGAATTGTATGAACATATGCTATTATGCTTTCGAAAAAGTCACAACACGTAAAAAAAAATCATAATTCATTGAAAAATTCATCATCCACTCAATGTAGAAATGTGTTATTCAAATTGCAGCATTTGTCTTTGTGTCTTTCTGTGAAAACACTTTATTTCTGATTCATACTTTTAAAATCCAATGATCCACGTATGAATAGAAATGACTATATGATAAGAAAGATACATAACATATTGTGTGATTCTTAAGTAAAAATTAATTGCATATGAATAAGTAGATTTTTCTTTGAACTTTTTGCAGTGAATATACATTGAATATATTTTGTTAATCGGTAGGTTTAATATTTTAATACCATCAAACTTTAATGTATTCTTACACAACATATATTCTCATTATGAAAATGGACCAAAAGATTATTTTGACAACATTGAACCGTCGTCAATGATTCTATTTTGATCTCATTGAACTTAGATGTTAGAGTCTCTAGTATTCTAGATAAAGTTATTACCACCACGATGACATTACCTCATCCATATTTTATTTCCTTTGATGATTGTTCAATCATTTCTCTAGTTAGGCCTTTTATAAGTTAATTCGACATTATCTCTTGACTTTATATAGCGAATTGTGATAATTTCATGTCACGATCCAAGCCTAGGGCCTAGATGTGATTGGCTAATGAGGAACCTAAAGGAACCCCAAAAAAGTCTCATAACATATCATTACACATCCTTGGTCGCAGAAGCAATTAGAATGACAATAAGAGGTAAATGTAAACAAGGGGAAATTGGGACTAAGGATACACTTCTATATCATAAACATCAAGAGTCAATAGAGTCAAGCTCATAGCACAGATACATAGCATGTCCAAAAATACCTCTACTACATAGATAAGAGCGGGGGCCAAGATAAAGCAATGGGGCTCACTCTCATAGTCAATACATAAGTCAAAGAGAGAAAGTTCTAATACATAGCAATAGAGCATAAGCAATATCCTCGGAATGGAGGACTCACCAACAAGCTTGATAGAAGTCGTACTAGCCACGTGGAGGAGGAGGATCAATCGGAACACTGGTTCCTACATGGTGACATCATGTAGGCATAGAGTATGCGTTAATACGTTTGAATATACTAAGTATGAGGTTGATGGAGTACAAACCCCCCACCGAGGTTGATGGAGTACAAACCCCCAATCAAGGTTGATGGGTACCAACCCCAAACAACGTTACCCGGGCCTACCACCACCCGAGCTAGGGGACCAAGGTACCAACCCCTTGATAGATTACCCGAGCCTATAACCCCCCGAGCTAGGCTTGGTCATCCCCAACACTATAGAGATAATACACACAGAAACACATACACACACACACTCTCCTTTCATCATCATACACATACATCCCTTTTTATCATTATTTCATAATTATTTCATTGTCATATAATCATTCAACTCATAAGACATACATTGGAACTTCAATTCCTCAAGAATTCATAACCGAATATTTTATCAAACACTTAGAGGGTGTGTAATGCTAGTGTAAAATCATGCAATTAAAGAGTGAAATCATGCTAGAAAAATCATTGTAAAGCCATCAATACCCTCTACCAATATACATCAATACCCTTCATCAATTCTCACCATAGACCTTAGATTCATAGCCCCAAACATGGCAAAACATCATAATTTCATAAATCTCAATATAGTGTGCAGTGATTTTCATAATAAATAAGATCCATGAATAAACAAACTTTAAATCATGTAGTTTTTAAGAAAAGAAAGCTGAGGTATCATGGGTGAAAGGAACCCATGAAACAAACCCACATACCGTAGCCTTGGAGATGAACTTGATGAAGATTGGAGATGAAGACTTGAAGCTTGAGAGGAAATCCTTAGATCCGGAGAGGGTTTTGAGGCTTGAGTTTAGGAGTAAAATATTTGGCTAAGCGTTTGAATGAGTATTGGAGAATATTTAGAATGATATGAGGGTAAAAAATGGTTAAGTGTAGTATATTCACGTTTGGGGACACTTAGGCCCAAGACTTAAAAGTCTTGATCGGAAGAAAATAACTGGGCATCATTTACACAGGCCTGTGTCTGGTCTGCGAGGTAGACCTGTCACGATTGCAGAATTTGCATATGTTTGCGATGGAGGCGCGTCGCGGTACCATCGCGGATAGACACTGGATAAGCAAAGTTGTAAAAATTGAAATTGCTAATCATTTGCTCTTAAATCAGGGTTAGACCCATTCTCCACTCAAAATGATCCCCTGATCAAGAATATGTAGTCAAATGTTTGATATTGTACATGAATTTTGAGATATATAGAAATTACAATTTAGGGCACTTCCGAGGCACATTTTTGGGTACTTTTTAGGGTCATTTCAATATCTCCCCCTTGGGAACATTCTGTAAGACCCTACACTTTACATGTACTTATCCTATGCACATGAAACATTATATGACCTTGTTAAATTAGTGCCTATTTTAAAAGTGCTTGAATTTTATATTAGAGGGCGATATGTGTGTCTAACGCTTAAGAGGGTCGAGTGTATACATGTAAGTGAAAGGGCCAAACTACTACATCACCACCTTGATAATATGAATCTTAAACCACACAAGAAAGTCAGCCAAAGGCTTCTTTAAAAAGGTTTACAAGTAGCACCTTTAAGTCATTCTTAACTTGAAAAAAAAATCAGCTTTGACAAGTTTTCTCTCTACACTTTCTTAACCTTGCAAAGTAGCCACAAGGAGACTTTTAGGGCTATGTCAAAATGAGGAGATCACAGCCCTAAACAAAGTGAGAGAATTGAGGTGCTTGCTGGACTTAGGAAGTTAGCAGGTGAGTCACCTACTTGCTTAGCTTAAACTTGCTAGGTAGACGGAGATGAGGCCCGACGTCGAATTCATCCATGTCCAATTATGGATAAAGTCTGTGTTAAGGGTGTAACTTTAGCCCATGTTTTAGCATCATAAATGGACTTTAATTTTTGCCCAAGAAGAATAACAAAAGGCTTCTTTAAAAAGGTTTACAAGTAGCACCTTTAAGTCATTCTTAACTTGAAAAAAAAATCAGCTTTGACAAGTTTTCTCTCTACACTTTCTTAACCTTGCAAAGTAGCCACAAGGAGACTTTTAGGGTTCTTTGAGAAGTTCTACAACTTGAGGGTAAAGGTAAGTAAGAATACTTATGTGTTTAGTATAGTTTTCTTATGTACAAAAAGAGGATAAGATGATTATACCTTTGCTGAAATTGTTGGACAACATGTGTTCTAAAAGTTGTTGTACATTTTTCTTGTTTATTTAGAAGATTTTTTATTTTTTGGTTAGATTAATTATGAAGGAAGGCTACTGTTATTAATGATTATTGGTTATTTAATGATGTATAAAGGCTGCTGCACCATTTTTACAGTCCGCAAAAGTGAGATCTTGTGTGATATCGTAATTGTGCTCGTAATAAGAACTTGTGGGCTGATTGATTGAGGACTATGGTCTCACATCCTCCACCTATTTTGAGGACTATTTTTAAACTATTTTAGGAATAGTTTTATGTGTATATATGGTGGGGACTATTTGGTTAAAGTTAGAACAGGTTTGGAATTTGTCAACGTTAAAATGTAGCAAAGGGATGTAACGTTATGCCGCCTATTTGTATATTGCATAGAATTATTATGTGTTGTGCTTTGTGGGCTATTGTAAGACTGTTATGGCACTTAAATAGGCTGCACATGATATGTATATAAGACTGTGTATTTGAAAATATGATTAGGGGCGAAAAGGTTGAAAGAATACGCTCGGGTTTATAATTATCCGTTTGCTGCTCGTATATTATTTTTATGAGATTGGGCTGCCAAGATGTATCTATTGGCTGCTAATGCTAGTTTTATCACCTACTATGTTGTAGATAAATATTTGGAAGAAGGGGAGGTTATCTTGAGGTAATAGCGAGGTATGTAAGTCTACTTGATTTCATATTATTTGGCATGAAACATAGATCCCTCCTTGGCACATAAAAACACTTACCCACTCCGACACAACTATTAACCATGTCTCAACTCTTTCACATGTTCATATGCTCCCATATATAGTCACCTTCAAATCTGCATACATACTTGGATACTAGGATACACGAGTTCGTTTTACTAAATAAAGTTCATGTGTTGTTCTACCTCCTATGCATTTCATTATTTGTGTAACCTACTCCTTTCATTATGGTGTTGTCTTTTGTGATTATT
>DF365723.1:6139-20478 GCA_000787875.1 Solanum virginianum
TGGTCTTGCCGGTGTGAATTTGTTTCACATTTCAACAATCTCCCCCTTGAAGCAAATTCCACAGTTCCAATGGTTGAGACAGAGGTAGCCATGTTATTTGACTAACTCCGAAAACTAAAACACACAAAAAAATTTATTTGAAAACTTTGTAATTTGCGAAGAAAAACTTTCAACAGTTGAATATTTGGTGCACAAAAGTTTGGGAAGTGATGAGTTTTATAGTACAAAAGTTGATGGTTACTTGTATGAAGTGTGTGTATGAGAATTTACGTGGTCTTGGTTTGCAAATTCCTAAAGGCCACACAATTGAGGATTGGCTATATTGGCTAACTTATTCAAAATTTATACTAAGAATTTGTTTTTGCGAAACTCCCAAAAGTATGATATTGTCCGCTTTGGGCAAAATACTCATGGATTTGTTTTTGGGCTTCTCCCAAAAAGCCTCATACGAATGGATTGGGTTGAACCTATTTAAGTAAGTTCTACTTCTCTTCTTCCACTGATGTGGGAGGAGTTTGCTACACAACAATATAAGCATTAAAACTAGCAGGGCCAAAATATAGTTCATGTGTTTCCCGCAGCCAAAAGAACTGCTATTCAAACAGCTTACTACTAGTTAATAGATCCACAATTCATCTGGTGGTTAATTTTACTACATGTCTAGACTAGATAGCAAAACAACACTTTACATCAATGGATTAGTTCTAAATCACAATCACAAAAATTTGCTGAAGAGCTCCCCACCTGCAAGGACAAAAATATTTTTGAGATGGAGTGCAAAAACAATTAGTCAAGAAAGTAACTCGACAATAATATACTCAGTGTAATTCCATAATGTGAGGTCTGGGGAGAGTGGTGTATGCAGATCTTACCCCTACCTCAAGGAGGTAGAGAGGCTATTTTCGAAAGATATCCCCACACCCACCTCAGGTAACACATATCAAAGAATATACGGAAGAAAAGAATGTAACATGTAGTAATTTTGAGACCCTTGTTCCATTAATTACTTGAGATCGTTTTCTTGTTTCATAATAATTAAATTGTAAATTAATGCTGCAAAAGTGCTTTGTTTTAAATGTCCCTAGATACATGTAACCTATCAATATGTGTGAACTGATTTAAGATATTTATGTAGTAATTAATAATTCTATGTCCATTCGTTACATATACTCGAAATCTGTCCCTTCTTGATTTATCGTTCAGCATAACTTATTAAATATTATTCAGAAATATAAATTTATACAAAAGTATAAATGACCCTTGGAAGTATAAAAGCCTATTTTCTATATCCCATTATTTAAAATTATCCATTAAAATGTTCTAATTTATTATTTTTATTTAAAAAAATATTAGTGGTTACAACAATCGAAATAATAACATTGCCTTGTGCGGACGTGCAACAACACTTTCCACGTAGAAGTTGACACCAAGAACAATTTCATTAATTTATTATTTATGTGTCTCATTTCTTGTTATAAATTAATTAATTTTTAGACACTCAAATAGTGCTAAAGTTGATGTTCACCACTCTTTATGATCCTATTCTTTTACTAAAAACCTCCAAGAAAAAATAAGAAAAAAAAATAAAATATTACACTAGTAGACTCTTATACATGTGCAAAAATTATCCTTTTCTAAATTAATTATAGATTCAGAATTTAAATTTTATAAGTTAAATTTTTTAAGATATTTAATGTTGAGCCTATTATATTTTGAAAGGTATTTTATTTTATTACAATTTTAATGAATTCTTATACAAATTTATAAACTTCATGTCGAGTTCATCGCACCAGACTTTTCTAGTGCTGGTTACTCTCTCCTATATGATTTACGAGTTATTGTATAGGAGCAAGAATTTACCCTATGCACACCCGAGAGGTACCGATCACGGGTTAGCCTGTTATAAAAAAAGATGCTGATAAACAATTTTGCACTCATGAACCATTGACAATTTTATCCACAATAAGTCTTCCTTGTCCAAAGTTATTTGCTTACCATAATAGAAATAAACAACTGAAAAAATCGAAAAAAATATTTAAATCAAATCCAATAAGTATAACTACCCAATACAATAGAATTTATAATATATATAAAAATAAACCTTAGCTTTAATATTTATAAGATTGAAGTAGAAGACCATCATATTCTTATGAACCCAATTTTTATTTTTCAAACTCTTAATTCTTTCAAGAAAATGTCTCAGCCAGATCAATCTTCATCTACTTTCAATATTATTCAAGATCCATTAAAACTCTTGAAACACTACATAATCCCATTATTCCCTAACACAAAAATCACAAATATTTTCACAATTTTCTTGAAATGTTTTCTTGTTATTTGTTTATTTGCTTCCATTTCATTAATCTTCTTCACTTATTTTTCCAATGCATCTATATGTTCTAATTGTGGTTCCATAAATATTCACACTAGCTATGCTTATAGTACTACCGTTACAAATAATATCAAAGAACAAGAAGAAATTACAAACATAACTCATATTTTATTTGGCATTGGAGGGTCCGCGAAAACGTGGAATAATCGCAAGAATTATTCAGAACTATGGTGGGAACCGAATGTAACGCGAGGGTTTGTATGGCTTGATGAGAAGCCGGGAGAAAATGACACGTGGCCTGAAAATTCACCACCCTATAGGGTCTCGGAGGACACGTCAGGGTTCAAGTACACGTGTTGGTTTGGTGATAGGTCAGCTGTGAGGATCGCGAGGATTGTGAAGGAGAGTTTTGAATTAGGGTTAGAGAACGTGAGATGGTTCGTTATGGGGGATGATGATACAATATTTTTTACGAAGAATTTAGTGACGGTTTTGGGTAAATATGATCATAATCAAATGTATTATATTGGTGGGAATTCAGAAAGTGTGGAACAGGATTTGGTGCATTCTTATGGTATGGCTTATGGTGGTGGCGGAATTGCTATTAGTTATCCTCTTGCGGAGGTTCTAGTGAAGATTTTAGATGGGTGTATTAATCGATATCATGATTTCTATGGATCTGATCAAAAGATTGGTGGATGTATGGCTGAGATTGGCATTCCTCTCACTAAGGAACTCGGATTTCATCAGGTATAAAATATTTTGATTTTTGAGTTTTTACTTTCCTAGGATCCTAAGGTGACTATATTATACTGAGTTTATTTTTTATTCGATTCGAAAATTATTTTTTTTGTGGCTTTAGTTAAGTGATTGTCATGAATAAGCTTCTCATGTATAACAAAGCTCGATCCGATGACTTTCATCGCTTCATGGTACTCTACTATTGAGTCATATCCATTTTTTTGAGAAATAAAATTGACTAAATATGTGCCAATTCTTGACTTCTTGGAATGAGGATATTTTCTTAATTGCATCATTTAGAAAAATAGGATAAAGTAATACGTTAGAATTAATAAAATTACTCTGAATATATAAGAATTTAGAAGATTTGTAGTAATTTTTGAAACTTTTTTTGTATTTCAAGGACAAAGTTACTATGGTAGAGCAAACGCATTATGATTGGAGTTTAATTAAATTTTTTTAAATTATATATTTTGACGATATAAATAATTTTTTCAGATGGACATACATGGTAGTCCACGCGGGCTTTTGTCAGCGCATCCATTGGCACCAATTGTATCACTACACCATCTAGGCGTTATACATTCTCTAATTCCACTAATGGATCGAGTTGAATCGGTTAAGAAGGTGATCAAGGCATATAAAAAAGACTCAAGTAGAACAATGCAACAAAATTTCTGTTACGATCTAAAGAAAAATTGGTCAGTATCAGTATCATGGGGATATTATATTCAATTATATCCAAGTTTAATGAATGCCAAGGAATTAGAGACACCAATGAGGACTTTTGAGACATGGAAAGGGTTTGAAGAGCCATTCACGTTTAATACTAGGCCAAATTATATTGAACCATGTCAAAGGCCTATAGAGTATTATTTGGATCGCGTTTTTGAGCTCGATTATGGTGAAACTTTGACAAGTTATAAGAGAATTGATAATTATAATAAGCAATGTGAGAATGAAAATTATAAACCAGCATTAGCAATTCAAATGATTAATGTCACGGCTGCTATTTTATCTCCCCAAGTATGGAGACAGGTAAAATTCTTCTTTATTTTTCTTAATTTGACAAGAGAATTTTTCGTTATTGCTATGACGAAAAAAATACATATTTTTTTTAAGAAATAAGGGACTTTTTAGTGCTTGGTCATTATAAAATCTTTAAGAATTCGAAAAAATGACTCTTCTCACTTTTGGACTTCGAAAGAATGACTCTCTAAACATTCTTATCAATCTTTGATATTCAAGAGTTTCATCAAACACAATTCTATTTTAAATATACACTTTTCGCAAAGCTTATTTTCATTCTTCTACCATCACCATCACCAACATATTCAATGAAATTTCATACATTAGGTCTGGAAATGAAGTGTATATAGTCTTACCACTACTGTATAAAAATTAAAAGACAATTCCTGATATACTTTAAACTCAAAATATCTAAAAATACTTTTTGAGAAAATATTTTAAAATGTCATTTTTCGTCGTTTCAATTGGTATAGTAAGTATAACATTTTCATTAATCAATTTCCATTTAATATATCTACAACATCAATATGATTCTATTGATTTTGAAACAGTTTGTTTGACAATAGTCAAAATTCAACCAAAAAAAGGTACAACGTGTCCCCAACTAAAAAGTACACATAACTAGAAAAAGCCACAATAATTTACAATAATGAAATGTCTATATATATATATTCCTTCTACGTGCCACAAAAATATTTGTTTTTCTTTTTGTTTGTTTTCAGATTTTCATTTAGTGACTAACATGTTTTGTTTGACCTAAAAACAGGCACCACATAGGCAATGTTGTGAGGTGATGAATGGTGAAGATGATAATAATATTATTGATAATGTCCTACAAATCAAAATTAGAAGTTGCAATAAATGGGAATCAGTAACATTGCCATTTTGACATTAATCAACATTGTGGCAAAATTTGTTAACTAATTGTACAGCATTGTATTGTTGTTGTCTTCTCTAATCCCCCTTTTTTTTAAAAAAATATTTTGATATATATTATGACATACAATTTCTTTTGTAACTATGAGTTATTATTGGACAAGAAAAACTTTCTCTGAGGTCTCTTTTTCTCTGAAGATACCCTACTTGCTTTAGCTGGGATATGTTTTCTAGGAAGGTCACAACTATTGGAAAAGGTTCAATGGCTATTTCATTAGGAAAAAATAGTAGTGTATTTATTAATAATAGATGATTAGAAAACTTCTTATTGAGGTGTCAATCGGTCTTGTAAGGTGAAAATTCTTGTTTGAAATTCATTTGCATGGCAAAGCATCCTAGACAGCTTTGGAAGAGACCGCAATAGCAACAGTGGGGGCAAGTGTAGGATCAACGGAGGCCAAGATAGCATTTTGAATTAAATTATTTTGATGATATTAAAGAAAGAACATAGGGTTATCAACATCACGATTGTTTTGTGAGATGGTGTGAGTGGGGGCAAGGATGGAGCCATCAAGATACCCATAGAGATTGTGACCATGCATAAGCATTGAAACTTGAGCTTTCCACAAGGAAAAATTGTGTCTGCTAGTTAATTTTATATGGACAGTTGGATCATAGGATTGAATTGGACAATACTAATGGAGTTATGGTCTCCATCGGCATTGGTCACAGAAATATTAGAGGCCATCTAGACGAGTTAGCTAGCAGAGAGAACAAAAAAAAAAAAAAGAAGGATCAACTCGTCGTAGTTTTAAATGCTCTGATGCCATAAAGAGACGAGAGCAGAAGATGGGAAAGTAATTGATGTTATTGATCGTAACGTTGTTATATAAAGAATACAAGAAGATAATGACTATTAAACAAAGCCTAAATAGAAGTAAAGAGTTACAACAGATTTCTAGGAACTACAACAATTGAATTCTACATCACTATGGAGTCTTCTAATCTTCCGTTATTATTTATTGCATAAAAATATTATGAAGTTTTTCAATATTTAAGTGAAAATCTATTTTTTATCATGTGTCTTTTCAGCAAGCTAATTTGATGTCGAATAGATTAATAAATAATAATTTCTAACATAATTTTTTTTTTTTAATTTGTGGCGGGAAAAACTTCTATTTCTATTAGTGTCAATTGAAAGCTGTAATATAAGTATTCAGTGTTTCATATTTGGAGCTAGAATGAAAGCAAGATTTGTTCCAATTCTTCCTAGTGTTCATATTTTAAGTGATTTCCCCAAAAATCTTTATCATCAATTTATAATTATGTTTCAATTTTGATGAGTTATAAGTTGTGGAGCAAAAATTTTTATTAAGAAGGTTACAAATATAAAAAATAATTATGAAGAAGTCAAATAAGGTTCAACATCTATTCTATATATACATAAATAATAATAATTTTAAACATGTATATATTATAAACAATGTATTTTTTAGTCATATGAATGAACTCCCTTGATCCTATCTCACTCCGCCTGGGATTATGTAAAGTAACGTATTCTCTCCTCCCACCTAATTATTAAATTAATACATCAATATGATCTTTCATTATGACATTTTTCCTCTTTATATCTTTGGGTGTTATTTCATTTCAACTTCCGAGAAAATGTTTCAAAATGACAAACTAAAGGGCATAATAAAAAGAATATGCCAATAATAGTTTGACTTCTGTAGCATGAACCAGACCAAAGTTATCTAGTCAACCTAAAAGTAGTTGCATTTGATGCACACATATATATGTAGCACATGAACCTATTCAAAGTGTCAAAGAAAGCATATATATAGATCAAACTAAACAAAATTAATTATCTCAATAGGTCAAAATATGATAAATCTCAAGATCAAATCACTTTTTTCCTCACTCATTTTTCTTCTAAACATTGCTATTGTGACAAGTCGTCATGGGTTTACTTCAAGATTTCATGTTTACATCATTGATGACCTCCCTCCTAATTCTAAACTAATCCTCCATTGTCAATCTCATGATGATGATTTAGGGTACAAAGTTCTTCATCCAAAGGATGAGTTTAATTTTAGTTTTAATATGAAGCTTTTTGGAGGTACGCTTTACTTTTGTCATTTTTGGTGGAACAATAAAAATATATTATTTGATGTATTCGATAGCGTGATAGCTGGAAAATGTGGAGTTATAGATGGTGACCATCTTGAATGTTATTGGAAGGTGCAAGAAGATGGCTTCTATTTTGGTGCTAGGAGAAATCCTCCACCTAATTATGAGAAGAAACATGATTGGAAACAATAGTTTCATTTACATTTTTCTATGTAATAAGTTTGAAGTCATTAAAAAACATACAATCTTGTATCTTAGCTCATGTATGATCAATAAAGATAAATGTAACGCCAACTTATATATCATTGTAGACGATAAAATTAGCGTTGAGAAATAGTAATTGAGAACGAAAATATTGTAACAATTGTAGTATTTGATTTCAATATGCGAGTGTTATAATCTCTATGAATCCTCTGATTCATCTTTTCAAGTGTAAATTAAAAGGGCTCTTGAACTTGATCTTGAATCTGAAATTTGTTCTTGATCTTGGAACTTAAATTTGTTCTTGAGCTTGATCTTGAGTTCAAGGGCTTTTGGGCTTGTTCTTGAACTTGAATGCTTGAATGTTTGAATTCTTGAACTTGTAGAGAAATTTGCAGCATTTGATCCACGAGCTCTTTCTAGCTTTTCGTTAGAATTCTTGATGTCCTTTTTTAAATTATAAATCCCCTATTTATAGTTGTAGAATAAAGAAATTATAATAGGAAAGACTTTCCTTGAGTCAATCAGATTTAAGTGACATGCGATATTGTGCTTAAATGAAATGAGTTTGTCATTTTGACACATGTCATGATCCTATTGACTTCTTTGTTTGACTTGACATGCCACATCATTTGACATGTGGCACCAAGATCGATCTCCAGGATGATTTGTCATTTTGACACATGGCATGATCCTATTGGCTTCTTTATTTGAAGTGGCGTGCCACGGAATTTTACACGTGGGACCAAAATGGGCCTCCAGGATGAAATGATATTGAGCTTATTAAATTGGACTCATCTATTGTAGCCCAAATCAATTAACTTGGATCTTAATTGAATATTGAACTTAAATAATTAATTCAATTATATCAATCATATTTAAATTAATATATTCATGAATTTAATATAATTCGAATTATTTTAAAATTTATATTTAATAAATTTTAAATGATTACGCTTATATTTATATTAATCTGTTTGGACATGTGAGATAGTCATATGAGAAAATAAATCTATTTTTGTTTTGATATTGTAACTGAAATGATTTCAAATCTCCTGAGCAATCTTTCCACTGTAGGAGACATCTAAAGGGACAAAATGAACATTAAATTTAGTCAAAATCATATCCACAACCACATTATTCCTCAAAGTTTTTCAAAGAAAGAAAGTTTTAAAATACTTTTTTGTTCTATATAGTTAGCATTTCATACCTAAACAATTCTAGTAGCATTTCATATGCTAAACAATTATAATAGCATTTCTAATGTTATATTAAAAATAATGAAAAATTATTCAAAATTGATTAAATAAAAGTATTTAAAAAAGCTAAATTGATTTTAATAAATTGCTTTAATCCTTAACAAGTTAATTATTTTGTCTACATAAAATACAAATATGTACAGATTTTTTTAAATTTTTTTTCAAAAATATGCATTGTTGTAATTTTAGATATTTTTAGAGATTTTTTTTTCATAATTTATTAAATTCAAAAAACTTTTTCATGGCTCTATTTTTTTAAAAAAAAAAACTATAGTAAAACTATTAGTTTATTTTTTTAATCATATTTTTTACATATTTTATCCAAATTAAAATAATATCTTTCTTTATAAACCCAAAACAAACTTTAAAAAATAAAAAAAATTATAAGATTTTTTGTTTGTAAGAAATGAATTGAGGATGGGAGTTTACTTTATTTCATAAGAAAATGAAACATAATAAATATTTTTAAAAGAAAAAAAAGAGAGGATTGTTAGTTTCAAGGGTATAAGTGAGCCAAAAACGTGAATGAATGACATTTTTGAAATCAAAAGTAGATGATCGGGGCATTTTAGGCCCAATAAGTGGATGAAGGACATTTATACCATTTTCAATAGTCGAGGCATTTTAGACCCTACTCCGTTTAATTTATATATCTAAGGACTTGGACTTTGCATTGGGTTTGGATGTGGGCCAAGTCAGATCTTTAATTAAATTAAAAAAATTATTTTGACAATTTATTTGTTAAATAAAAGATTGTGTTTATTAAAAGAAAAAAAAAAGGGATGTCTCTTCCTGAAAGGTCTCCTTTCTGATTCTATAAATACGTAGCACTCCCTAAAGTAGCGTATTCAATTGCACATATATATTTAGATTTTGTTATATTTGACAATAACTCTGGGAAGATAATGATTTTTCACGTCTGAAATCTTTAATCTCTCGAAGATTCTTCTAACACATTTCTCTCTTGGTTTCTTTGATGGAAGGTTCTTAGCAACTAATGATATATCCTGACTTGCTATCAAATATTATAAGTCTCTCTGTCTAAGCTTGGGAATCCATGACCCTAATATTCCAATTGCCCATTCTAATTATTAACAGGTTACTTTGAAACATAAAAAAAATTCATATGTTGTTTGAGAAAAATTATCAAAATTATTCCAATACTTTGTACATTTTCATTGAGTATAATACATTACACTATCAAAAAGTTATTCTAACAAAATATAATATTTATTGATTAAACTTTAGTCCAATAAAAAAGAAAAATTGAATATGTGTACTACTATTTAATATAATTATTTCACATAGTACGGACGATCTCCTCATGTTGAACATATATTTCTTGATTAGATGACTGAAAAGACAAATCAAAATTGTGGCTTTGAATCGTTTGTCGGCCAATATCATTAGCAATATTTACAACTAAATTTTGTTTATATATGAAGCAAATGGTTGACAGATACAAGATGGTTTTTTTTTTCGCAAAGTATAACGTAACCTTGTGGGTCAAATTTTGTATTTAAATCATGATATAAAATTTTCTAATCAAACTTTTGGAGAATTTGATATTTCCTTTCATGATCGGGATCATTCAGGTCAATCTATATGAATTCTCTTTTATGTTATTTGGACATGATATTTCATCTCGTAATTTGAAATTATATGATGAAATCGCATGTCTAAACTCTAAACGCTATGATTGAATTATGATTTGACGATAAATTCTTGGATATGTTATATTGTGTATATTTTGAGATACTACTATCTATTAAAAATACATTTGAGATTTGGACAAATTTTGTAACATTGTTATCAATAATTAAACTATTGGTTTATAGCACTTTAGATCGACTTATCAATAATTAAACTATTGGTTTATAGCACTTTAGATCGACTGAAAATGGTAAGGACAATGGAATGGCTAGTCAACCTATGGAGTAAGAGTAAGATTATTTACGCTCTTTTAGTTTAGTATAGGGTGAACCTAGCACCTGTTTGATGAAAAATTAGATGTTCACGGAAAGTCTAATATAAAAGAAAAATTCTTTAATATTCCAAGAATAGTTTGACTTAGGTAGCACGAACCAAATCAAAGATAGCAAATCAGTCAAAACAACGTACATAATATATAAATGTATGTAGGATATGAACCTATTCGAAGTCTCAAAGAAAGCATACACAGAACAAATTAAATCTCAATTAGTCAAAATATGATTAATCCTAAGATCAATTTTTTTCCTTTACTCATTTTTCTACTAAACATTGCTCTTGTGACAAGTCGTCATGGGCTCACTTCAAGATTTCATGTTTACATCATTGATGACCTCCCTCCTAATTCTAATCTAACCCTTCGTTGTCAATCTCATGATGATGATTTAGGGTATAAAGTTCTTCATCCAAGCGACGATTTTAATTTTAGTTTTAATATGAAACTTTTTGGAGGGACACTTTTCTTTTGTCATTTTTGGTGGAATGATAAAAATATATCATTTGATGTATTCAATAGCTCTATAGCTGGAAAATGTGGAGTTATAGATGGTGACCATCTTGAATGTTATTGGAAGGTGCAAGAAGATGGCTTCTATTTTGGTGCTAGGAGAAATCCTCCACCTAATTATGAGAAGCAACATGATTGGTACCAATAGTTTCATTTCATGCGAATCGATTTGGATGATTGTCGTATTTCTTTTATGTCTATGTTGAGTTAAACCTTTTTTCTAGATAAGGTTATGATTCATTCATAATCGTTATTATTTGGAAACTGGTTCACTTAGTTAATTTATCGTGTTGATTTATTTATTAAATTCCGATCAAAATCAATAAAATTTCTTGGTGGTGGATCTTTCCTCTCAATTTATGTGGAAAAACAAATTAAACAAATGGATGGATAGAATGCAAGAGAATGTTGAGAGAGCTAGTCATGTTTAATTTTTATCATCCTCATTTGTAAGTTTGAAATAACAAAAAATATCAAACTTTTGTTTTTGGTGGGAAAAATATCAAAATTAAGTGAAACATGATCCAATGAAACTTTCCCCAAATGAAAAATAGAGAAAATTTTAGCATTATATTGTTATATAGAGCAAGTCACATTGAGCTCAATATATAGTCAAATTAAGGGAAAAATGGTCAAAATTATTCCTCAACTACATGAAATTATGTATTTTTGTCATTTGTTAATAGTTTGAGTAATTTTCATCCCCGTCATTACAAAAAAGAACATGATTTGAATTGCACTAATTTTTTTATTATTTAATTACATGGATAAGACAAATTACTTCATAGAAAGACCTTTTTTCTCTTTTTGATATATATATAAATTGAATAACAATAATATATTTAATATAATTTTATAAATGAGATCTAAAGAGAGTAGAATGTATGCAGGCCTTCTAAATACAAAGTTAAAAAAATAAAATCTAACTCAAGAATTTGAGAAGTTGATATAATGATATCGAAATAGTATTGTGCTTGAAAATTGAAGAAGTCAAAGAAAATAAATTTGAGTTTTTTATAAACAGACAACAAATAAATTTTGCATAATGCATAAGGTTTGACGTTTGAGAGATTTCAAAATATCTACAATAAGAGAATAATGATAGTGATAGGGTAATTTTCTCATTTAAGAGTAGTAATCACTGAGGGTAGAATTGAAAAATTGTTTTTTGATTCTTTAAATTGACAATTAATTTAAGACAATTATTTGTAGTACCCCTAACAACTAAATTGAGACGGAGGGAGTATAAGCTTGAATTTGAGGAAGAAGGTGATCTTTCTACTTGAGATAAAGGGAAAAAGATATTACCTCCATCATTATCCACATATAGTCAAAGTCATTAATTTCTTCAAATGTGTATATATATGTAGCAAACCTCTTTGAGGTCTCAAAGAAGACATATAACAAAAGGAACTATTTCAAAAGATAAAAAATATGGTTAATTTCAAGACCAAATTCTCTTTTTGTTCATTCATCTTTTTACTAAACCTCATTTTAAGTAGTTGTAGGAGGCCATTTACCACCACACAAACGGTTTACATCATTGATGCCCTTGAAAGTAGTCCTAAACCTCTAACTGTTCATTGTCAATCTAAAAATGACGATTTAGGATATAAAAAGCTTCATCGAGGAAAGGAGTACCATTTTCGCTTTAGAGAAAATTTTTTTGGGGGTACACTTTTCTTTTGTCATTTTAGGTGGAATGACAAAAATATAATGTTTGATGTCTACAATGATGACATAGCAACATTTTGTGGACTAGTAGACCCTTCATCAGAACTTGATTATGAATGCTTTTGGAAGGTACAAGATGATGGTTTTTACTTTGCTCCTCACAGAAATCCCCCACCTGGATATGAGAAGAAACATGATTGGCCAAGAGCATTTTCTTCATTTACCTAAACCCAATGTTTCGAGTCTTTTTTTTGGAGGGGGGGGGGGGGGGGGTTTGCTAATGAAATGAAGGGAAAATATTGTGAAAACTTAAGTAGTGTTCATCACAAAGATGTACAAGTTTGAAAGTTGAATAGTAAATCAACGCTAAAATATTTAAAAGCTAAAAATTCACAAGAAGTCATGAACTTTTAATTATATTTGTCTTTTTAGTTAAATTACCAAAGGTAGTGTCACTACAAGAAAATGAACTTGTAGCTATAAAATGCATTGTAGCTAAATAAGAAATTTTTCGTAGCTAAATGCTTTAGTATAGCTATAAAATGCATTGTAGCTAAATAAGAAATTTTTTTTAGCTAAATGCTTTAGTTACAATATTTTGTTTCGTAGCTTTCATAGTAAGATGTAGTATGGCTAATAGTTAGCTACTGATTTTACATGATCCATGACTAAGGATTTATACTTATAGCTACAAAATAAAAATTTAATTGTAGCTTCAATGAGAATAATTTTTGCCATGAGAATAATTTTTGCGATAAAAAATATACTTGTAGCAAATTATTTTATCTTTGTGCCACGATAAACAAAATTTGTTGCTATCTTTACTTTAGTAACCACGAGGTGCAGTATTGTGACAAAAGATTCAATTTATTTGCCACGAAAATATATACTTGGTGGCTAATTCTATAATTAATCTCGTGGCAATAATACTCATATTTAGTCATTAATTAAAAATATTCATAGTTATAACTTAATATATTTGCCACAAATATTCTCATATTGTAGCTAAAAACCTTTAACCATGAAATACATAATATTGTAGTTTTAAAAAAATTGCTACTAAAAATTAAATTTTTTAGCTATGTCATTTGTACGTGGCAATTATAGGAATTTATATATAGCTACAAATTCAAAATTTCATAACTAAAATCCCACACTTCATTGTCACAAAATAAAAGTTGTGGCTATTTTTTTTTTTGCTATGAAAATAAATATACATACATATTATTATTTGTGTGGCATATATAATATTTTGTTATAAAGCCAAAAAATTGTAGCAACTAGTTCATGTAATATAGTTGAGATTTGACATGAAATTTATAAAAATAGTGCAAAATACATAACATTATCTAACGAATACAATATATTAGAGAAAAAATTTAACAAATGTTCAACAACGTTATTCAAAATGATAAAATATTATTTTACTCTAATATATTCTATTACAAGAAACAAAAGCAATTTCTGTCCCGTCAATTTGACCTGATGTTTTCATCACTCCTTCATAAATTGCAATAAAATTAAAAATCGCATAAGAAAAGGACACAATACAATATTCAATTTAATTTGAATATAATTCTTTTTTAAATAAATACATATT
>DF365722.1:10089-21740 GCA_000787875.1 Solanum virginianum
GTTGGTATAATCAGGCTGTTTGATTATCTTTACAGTCCAAAAAAGTGAGTTTCTATATGATGTCGCAATTGTATTGTTGATTGAACTTGTGGACTGATGTATACAAATAGACTGTTATGAGGCTGGTGTGATGCTAATATAAGCTGTATATAATGTGTAGATGTTAATGTCTATTAGAAAATACAATTAAAGGCAAATAATGGGTAAGTACACTTGGGCTTGTAGTTGCACGCTTGCTGCCCGGGTGTTGTTTCTATATGAAATTGGGTGTCTAAGATGTGTCTATTGGACTCTAATGCTAGTTTTATTACTTACTATGTTGTAGCTAAACATTTTGAGTAAGGGAAGGTTATTCCAAGGTAAAAGCAAGGTCATACAATGAGGTATATAAGGCTATTTGATTTCCTTTCATTTGGCATGAAATATAGATTCCTTATTGGTACATAAAGGCACATACCAACTCTACCATGCCTACTAGCTATGTCTCCACTCTTTCACATGTTCATATATTGTCATACATAGTTGCTTTCAAAGCTATATACATACAAAGTTACCTTTATAGCTACCTACATATGTGGATACCAACTTACATGGGTTCTTGTTGCCAAATAAAGTCCATAAGTTGTTTCATCTCATATGCATTTCACTACTTGTGTAACGTACTCCTTTCATTGTCATATGGTATTGTATGGTTATCTATATGTCATAGCTGCCTACACAGTTCCAAAGCTCTAATAATGTGACCACCAAAAGATCATCTTAAAGGTAATTGAAAGGTAAAGTATATTGATTATGACGTCCCTTATGGGGGACCTGCATCTCATACTGCAGGTACAGGTGCTAGTAGATCTTCCCAAGTAAGTGTACAGGATAGCCAGCTACACCAAACTCCAGTTGCTTTGGAGCTTTGCATGTCTAGAGTTTATATTTATGTATTGTACAGTTAGTCGAGGAGGGGCCCATCCTGGCCCTTATCAGATACTTATCACTAATTAGAGGCTTTGTAGACTACGTAAATTAAAGTGTGGGTATATTTTGTACTTTGGACAGCGTGGCCCCAACGGCCTAGTCAGATGCTTTTTCTTTTGGCTTGTTAGTTCTATTTACTTTCTTAAAGGTTACTGGGGGTGAAAGTCCTTATAATGCATATACAAGATGCACAGGTACAGTTGGTTCTCCCGGGCCTTACCGGCAACGGGTGCCAGTCCGCCTTAATGGGATTTGGGGTGTGACACAGTTACCTTTTGTAGCTGGATTTACCCAAAAATTGAGTTACTGAAAATTGGACCTGGGACTTACGCAGCACTTCCTATGGCTCTTAAGTTATGTTACAGTCCGTCTAATAACTCATGGTTTTAAGGTTCAGAAATCTTGATTTTCTGGAACTTCAATCTATTAACCGAACTTGCAGGCCATAAATCTATTGATGGGCCATCTTTTAACTTGTCATTTAATAACCAAAAAAGTTGATTTTTGAGTCATCAATCTAGGGACCATGATCTACAGGCCATAGAATGGCGTATGGTCCATAGACTTTCTCGTACATGGACCTCAAACCTAGAAAAACATTCACCAAGTCACAAGGGCACCTATAAGGCGTCGTCTACGGTCCATAGGTGGCCTTCGTGGCTTTCTCCAAGGACTTCTCTAAATCATTTTTCTCAGTTTTTCTCAAGCATTTACTCAAACTAGGTAGGGTGAATTTGGGTGTGTTACAAGTCTATGGATGGTTCTACAGGTCATGGATAGAGATTGTAGAAGTATCCTAGATGTTTGGAAAATTGATATTTTAAGAGAGAAATTATGATAGAGTATTATAGCTTATGAAAAGAACCACGAATCATAGTCTATGATTGTGAAATGTGGTCTAAAAAAGTGAGAATTTCAAGATTGTGGGACTTCTAGTATTTACTAACAAGATAGTTCGTAGAAGATATTGTGGCTCGTAGAAAGGATTTTATATATTAAGATTTAGAGATGAAATTTTTGTACTTTAAATTTATGAGGAGAAAGTACAAATAGTAGTTCGTATTTACAGATTATAAAAATATTTTCATATGAAAACTTTATAGACTTGATTTTCATAAATTGGTTCCATAGACTATCAAAAAAACTATGGTGCTAGATCATTGTCCATGATTGCTAACAATAATTACTATCAAAAATATTTGAGACATTTCTAATTTTTATAATATAAATGCTATGTCATTTCTAAGCTCTTCCTAAGCCCTATAACTGAGCTTGTACTCCTAAAACTAATTCGTTCACTCTCATTTATGCAAAACCCCAAAAATCTCAAGTTTTCCTCTCCAAGGATCCTATCAAGATGAATTAGGGTTCTTTAAGGTCATGTTTCTTTTTGAATTTCAAGGTTAGGATTTACTCCAAGTATGTGGATATTCATCTATGGATCCCTAAAGATTTTTTTACTTTGTCTATGATTTTTTTTCAAGGAAGAAATCTAGGATTTTATGATTTTGCATTTGATTTCAATAAAAATGCTTTTATTCATCCTTATTGATATGATTATGCATAAATTGATACAAATTTTATGATTTCAAGTATTTCTACATGAACGCATGTATTTACCCAAATTTTTATTATGAACTTTGATCATAATTTGATGAAGGTTGATCCCTGTTTTACAAAAATGATGAATTATATTTTAAAGAAATCTCTCAAAGAAATATGAATGATTGTGAAAGAATTTCTCATAACTGAATGATGGTGAAAGATTTTCTCATCTACTTATGAATTTATAATGTTGAAAGGACAATTCTCACATTATGTGAATCGTGATGAAATGAGCTACTCTATGATTATGACTTTATAAAATGGATTAATAGTTAATAATTATTTTTTCACATGATATGACTTGATAAGTTATGATATCTATTCCATCAAGAACTTAGCATCAAGAGGACTTTGAGGTGAAGGCTTGGTAAGAGAGTCTCTAGTAGCAACCCCAACCTCATAACTATGTGCCACCATAGGTTGTATTGATTAAATTATAAGCTAGCAGAACTATATATAATGTATGATATGGTCTATTTAACATAGTAGAATATATCTGTAACGACTCAAATTTTCGTACGACTTCATTGGAGCTTGAGAATTTTATTTTGGACTAAGTATCGTCTCAAGGGAGACCACATGATCAGTGTGAGCTCACAGCCATGTTGCCTCTACTAACATAAAATGAGGCCTTAATTTTGAGTGTATGGCCTTCGTGTGGGATTTCGAACTAAGGCTCATTACACTTGGACCTCACACGGGCCTATCACACCTCACGGACGTATGGAGGGCCGTGTGAATGGCCTTGGCATTGGCTGTATAAGCAGTCGTGTGGCCTTAAAAGTGTGGCGTGGGAGGTATTTTTGGCTAAGTTTTGGTACATGGGCACACAACATGGACCATGTAGCTCCACACAGGCCGTGTGGTCAATCGTGGAGCTTGCCTTAACCAAATTTTTCTTGTGCCAAGCTATGGTTCCAATTTCTAGATTTTCTTGTCTGAGCATGGGATCTTCAAGCTCAAGATAATTTCACTTTCAAGCCTTCAAATCAAGCTTATTCACGTTGTTTAAAGCTATCATGGGTCTCCTACATCGACCCAAGTTCAAAGGAATTCTATTGGCTAAGCTTTTCATAAGTACCGATTGAAGGGTCAACTTTAAATAGGCATATCTCTTAGTACAAAATGAACTAGGTGACCCATGACATATAAACTTAATGTTTTTTGAATTAGCTTTCAAACACATCCGGTTTCACCTTATTCTGAGTTTGGAGCAAGAAGTTATGAATTTTTTCGTAAAATCTATTTGGGCTAGACGGGGGAGCTTTACGACCCATAAAGGGCTTCACGACCTGTGAAGCTGGTCGCGTGAAGCTCCGGGTAAAAATTAATGGGGCATTTTATTAAGGTATTTTTGATATTTTGACCCATCCCTATTGCTATTTAAGACCTTTAAACCTTCTCTTTACATTTCTAAACCTCTCCTACACTAATTCTAAACCCTCTTTCAAGACTAACACTTAGTTTCAAAAATCAAATTCTCTCAAGTATCTCTCAAGAACTCTAATGGATATTTTAGCTTGGGAATCAAGGAAGGACTCATTCTTCTTCAATCTCTTCTTGGAATTCCTTCATTAGCTAAGGTATATGGGTTTGATCCTTGATTACCTTCCAATCAAGGAGACTCAAACTATTTTCAAGCAATTTCATGAATTTCTACTTCACTTTAATTTGAGGTTTTAAATATTATGATTCCAAAAATACTATTGATGCATGGGTAGTGTTTATTTGATGATTTTAAGTTGATTTAAATTATAAAATAATGATTTACATTGGGTTTATGAAATTATGAACATGCATGTCCCCTTTTAAGGCTTGTTTATGCATGGGTCATTATATTATGATTTTAAATGTGGATTTAATTATGTTCTCACTTGAATTTCATATTATAATATTGATTTTAGATTGAATCTTAATTACTCATATTTTCCTCACATCATTCATGGCATTTTCATTCATGACATTGGATTATTTTGGGAAATAATGTTATGAATTAAGCCCAATTATGTTTTATGATATAATTTTGATATGATATTAGTTAAGGCAAGAATGTGATCACATTATGTCTATTGATTATGGCTCTTTGAGCATTTTGGGTACTTACACCATTTTGTATATGAATGGCTATTCTTATGCATGAATATTATGAATAAGAACTATATTTTGGCAATTGAGCCTAAGTATGAATTATTATGGTGTTTGGCTTTTAAGCCCAAGTGTGCATTGAAATATTTTAATAAGACTTGTATCTCTTTGAAAAGCATGTATAACTAGGGATATTATAAGTATTCTTGTGGGATGACGACCTAGCACCGATGGAATGAGGGTCCTCTCTCTTTCCTTGAATTATGTGCCTAGCATAGGGTCCTTTCCAAAATGAGGTTACCCGTAAGGAAAGATACCTTCAAAATGGAGTTGCTCGTAAGGAGAAGAAATGATATGATATATTATATGTGAAAATCCTATCCGAAATAGGGTTTCCCGTAATGAAGGTTGCTTCATACGAAATGGGGTTGCCTATAAGGTGAAGGATGGTTTACCTTTGGCAAGTAGACCACCTCTTTACCGGTGAAGGATTTTCATTGGGATTCCAAGTAATAGCTCTCTTGGTCTTACTTATGTTGATTGAGGTCACATCCCTACTATATATATGAGCATCATTTATATTAGATTTGCACAATCTATGGATTTGCCTAATCGAAGAACCAAGTTTGCAGATATATTTTTTGAAAGTAAAGACAGAAGACAACATAGTATTTTTACGTGGAAACACCCGACTCACAAAAGGTGAAAAATCACGATATGTACCCCCATAAGAATTTTCCCCAACTTCACTAAATCAAATGAGCCTCAATAAAAGATTGCAAGATCCTAGTAATCTATGACAACGTAAACTTTAAACGAACTACCAACTACACATAAACCTCCCTAAGCTTATGTTCCCCAAGTCTTCAAGTTGCCCACAACTTGAAGACACTACCTAATCTCAGTTTATAGATCACTAAGCTAAGTAAAACAACACGACTCAACCAAATAACAAAAATAATTTCTAAGACTCAAACTAGAACAATGAAATAGCTTAATCAAATGACTCAAGACTCTTCAACTTGACTGGCACTTTTTTTACTATTTGTCTTGGTAGTTGACTTTGAATCCTTTCACTACTTTTAATCTTGTTGCTTAGGAAGTCTTCTTCAAGTCAAACTCCTTGATTCCCACCTCAAGCTTTAGTAGACTTCTTCTTCACTTCAAACTTTTCTTTCATACCAACTCCTTCTATAGCCTGTAGTTTCTAAACTAACTATCTACTTTGATGATGCGTCCTTATCTCAAAATTCTCTATCCATTCTGCATTTGGTGGCATTCTGTCTTTTTGTCTCAGAGCCAGTGCAATGAAGAACTTGATCAATCAACATATTTCATGATCCAATGTTCATCATCAAAACTCCTCTTGTCTCAACAATTTGCATTTCATGCATCATGAATTTCATAGCATCTTGTTATATTACATTCCTTTCTATATATATATCTTCCTTTAATATGTGTCTTTGCCATCTAACATTGTATGCAGGCTTTGGTAAGTTACATGCATTGTATCCCGCATACTTAATATATTCAAACTTGCTAATGCATACTTTTGCCTACATGATCTCACCATATAGGGACCGGAGATTACTATCATCCACTATTTGATGCTAAATCAAAATTGAGACATTTGTTGTGGTGAGTCCTATCTTCCAAGGACAAGCTACCATTTCTCTACCTATATTTGCTTCTATTTGTATTACCTACTTTAGGGGTGAGCCCGGGACATGTCTTGGCCTCCATCCTATCTTATGACTAGAGGCATTATTGGACATCTTGTAGACTCTTGTTGGATCTATATGCTATGTGTTATATTTGAACCTTATGATCATGGTTATCTATTGGTTATTACTATTATAGTTTGATAAGGGAATTATGTTATTTATGTATGTTTGATGTGAAAATATGAAACATCCTAAGTCCCAAATTGCCTCCATAGAGTGAGTCATACTTACCCGCCCCTTAGTTCTTATGTGCTATGTGAATCAATATTAATCCATATCCCTATGATGTCCCCATAGTGTGAGTCCTATTTTTCCATCCCTTAGGACTATGTGTTTATTATTTCATATGTGTTTCTGAACTGATGATGTGTGAATGGATGCTATGAGGCTTGTTTAAAGACTTTTGGGTTCCAATTCACTGTGTCACACCCAGACCCCAGATCCGGGTCGTGACACTATCTTGCCAGGTAGTCTCTCTTTTTTCTGCGTAGGGGAAACATTGGATTTTGTATTATAGCTTATATATATTAATGTAAACTAAAGTTGATATCCCATAATTGAATAAGCTTTTATGCTTTATTTTCTCTTGTAAAGGTCCCCAATATGTTTTCAAGATGTATTAACCATGTTCATGCTTTTACTATTGTACTTTAAATGATGTTTTAGCATATTTTATTCAACTGGGTCTTTACATACTATGGTTCATGATTTCTCTACATCTCTCATATACTCAGTGTGTTTCAGGTACTAACACATACTTTTATCTATATTATTTAATAACATAAGTTTCGATGACGTCCATCCTGACCATGGCTATATCTGTTGTTGGTAGTATTTATGTTGATAAGTCCTCATGTTTCAAGGATATTTATATTGCCTTAAAAGATACTATTTCCTTTTTATAGTTTTTTGTTAGCTAGAGACCTATTCTAGCATCCCATCTATGTAGTTGGCTTGTCGAGACTATGTTGACTTCCACTTATGTTTTTTATTTTCTTTTTACATAAGACTTTTCTTTATGAATGCTAAGTGTCTTGTTTAGGGTCTCTCAAAATTTTATTCGCCATGTCACATCTAGGAGGTACTTTGGATCGTGTCATGTTCTTAGAGAGAAGATTTTTGGGTGTAATGAAAGACATGATGGATTTCAGACTGATATCTTAGAAATTAGTTAGAATATGGATTCAGAAAGGCAATGCTTAATGTTTTCTGCTATTCAAAATATAGGCTTTCTTGTATATAAGTAGCTTCATTGGCAATGCATATTGTTAAAATAACAACTTATTTTGAAATACTCAAAATTCGAGATCATTTAAGAAAATTGTGTGCACCTTATCTAAAACAAGTCAATAATAATTAATTAATTCATGTGTAATTTACTTTACTTCTATAGTTCTAAATGTAATGGTTGAATTGGAATATGCATATTTCTCCAATAACTATCTTTTATTTATTTATAATGGTAAATGACTAGACTCACTTATTACTGGAGATGTTTTGGAGGGTAAACATTAGTTATCTTAGGTAAATTATATGTTCTTTTTTATTTTCTAAGGGTAGATTTAACAGTTCAAGTATCACAATGCAGAGTGTTAGAATATGAATGAGGCGAAAAGAGTAAGTGTGCAGAATTAATTTATAGGGAATAATAAACATTAAGTAATTAAGGAAACTAACAAGTTATTTGCTGCGACAAGCAATTTAACCAAAGCAAAAATAATTAGTTAAATATATTTCACAATCCGTTTATAGTAAAGTAATTTGTATTTAAGAGAAAAAATAATAACATAACCAAAAAAATTAAATTTATGCTTAAAGGGAAAAATAATAACATAGTGAAAAACAAGGCTTTACAAATCCAGGTACTAGCAAGAATAAGCAGATGTAATGGCTCATACTATTTGTTTAGTTGTAACGACCCGTTAAGTCATTTTGAGATATAGAGTTTCGTATATTAAAAAAATGTTTATCTTGTGAACTTTAAAGGGACTTTTTGGACTATTCAATAGTTTCATTAATTAATTGAGAAGTAATTTTAGATAATTGAATTAATTAGGGGGTAAAAGTGATAATTTATGTAACATCTTATACTACTTATAGTATATTTATTAAAATAGGTTAGTAGGGTTTTCAATTATAATAATTAATTAAAAAAAGAAGAAAAAATCTATATAAGCAGAAAGGGCTGCACACGCAACCCTATAGAAAAGATTAAAAATAGAGGACAAAACAAAGAAGAGGGAGGCGAGCAGAAGAAGAACCAGTTAATCTTCTTAAATATTGTATGATCCTTAATTGTTAGTTAGTGCAATGTATAATGGGTTTTGAAAAGGGACAAAGTAGAAGTGGAATTGGTCATATGACCAATAAACGTAGTTAGTGCAATGTATAATGGGTTTTGAAAAGGGACAAAGTAGAAGTGGAATTGGTCATATGACCAATTAACAATTCGTTTTCCCAACAATGTTGTATAAATGGATTGTCTAACTGGAGACTTGTAAAAGTTGAGAATAATTCCTTATAGTGCTGTTGTGGGTGACAGTGAGTGGCCAGGAGAAAATATGTTTTGTTTCTCCTTTTAACGTCACTTTTCTGCCCAGTGCTTTCGTTCTTTACACCGGCACTCTTCTGCCCAGTGCTTTTGTTCTTGTTTTTAGGTGTTGTTAGTTTTGAAATCTTATGGTGATAAATTATTTTACTAGATCGCGGTGCTATGGATTTCATTCGAAAGGGGAAGGCTCACGTGTTTGAGTGATCGTGATTTGACTAAGGCAAGTGGACTTTCAAAACCTTCTAATTCTCGTAGAATTCCCAAATTTTTCTTTCTTCTATGTATGATGCATGACATATTTGTGATATTAGAAAAAATAGGATGAATAAGTGTAAATGTGAGTTGGTGTGATTTTGTAATACTTGAATTAAAAATTTGGTTGAGCTATGAGAATTCTATTTTGAGATATATTATTAATGTTGTATTGAAACAATGGTATTATGTGTTATATTAAAATGTGTCATCTCCTCATTTTTGTGTGAATATGCCCATTTGCATTTACTGTATGAGAAGTGTTATGTGAACATGAAAATGAAGAAGGATTGAAAAAGATGTACTATTTCGAGGGACGTGTCGCACGCCGCGACGGATACTATATTTCAAGGGACGTGTCGCATGCCGTGACGAATACTATATTTCAAGAGTCGTGTTGCACGCCGCGATGGATACTATGATTTGAGGGTCATATCGCACATTGCGACGGATGCATGGACTAAGAGTCCCCCATGGGTCCTGAACTGTGAGACAGCGGGTGTGTATCACTAGGACAGACATGCATCATTATGCCTGACATCATTATAAAAGCATTGCATCTCATCCTTGCATATTTTTGTGTAGAATGATATTCTTTTTGGTGATTGATTACGTTATCACTTGTGAGTTGTGTGTTGTGATGTTAAATTGTGGTACACCAAGAACTTACTTCTACTTATATTATATCTTGCTGGGCTGGCTGATTTTCTATGCAGGTTGTAGTTGTAGAGGTAGGTTGGCATGAAAGGATTTTGTGTATTCTATTGGAATTACCTTGTTTAGTTCATTTACTTATTGGATATCACGTTGCTTTTAGTACTCACCCCTTGCTTCTACACTTGTGTAGGTTCTGAGCTCGAACAGTGAGTAGTATTTTCCTTAATCATCCGAGGCTTCCCTAGAGATTTAGAGAGGTAGTTGTTGTCATCTGGCTGACTCTCGTGTTTCTATTTCTGTAGTGCTTTGTTATATTCGAGAAGAAAGGCACTTTAGACTTGTATTTCCTTGATTTTTCTGTATTGCTAGAGGTTTGTACATGTGACAACCTAGTTTTAGAGATTTTAATTAAGTTGACTTATTATCCGCAATAAAACTTTCATTTTTCATTATAATTTTGTATTCTTGACGTTATAGTTGGGTTCTGAGCTGACTTGTCTTGGTGGGATAAGACGAGTGTCATCAGGCCCATTTTTGGGTCATGACAATTAGTATCAGAGCCCCAGGTTCATAGGTCTCACATGCATACAAGCTGAGTCCAAGTAGAGTCTCAAGGATCAGTATGGAGACGTCTGTACTTATCTTTGAGAGGCTATGGGGACTGTTAGGAAACCTCCCTTTATTTTTTCTCTCTTATCGTGCGTCATTATGTTTGTTGGTATTGAGTTATGCCCGTGTTCTTTTGACAGATGGCAAGGACTAGAGCTACTGTTTCTGCTGGTAGTGGTGAGGCAGCTCCTGAGGCAGTTGTCGAGGCCCCAGTTAGAGGTAGGGGAAGAGGCCGCACTAGAGGATGTGGCCGTGGAGTGGCATCAGTGAGAGGTCATGCCCGAGGAGCAGCACGAGCTAAAGGGCAGACGAGAGGGGCTTCTCTGGAGCCACAGATAGAGGTTGGTCAGGACCAGGTTCCTTCAGAGCACGCAGCCTCACCTTTGTTGCAGGATACTTTATTGAAGGTGCTGAATGTACTTGAGAGTCTTAATCCGAGTGGTAATACAATAGGCATGCCAAGCGGTTCTCAAACTGGAGGAGGAGCTCAAACTAGGTGCTGAATGTACTTGAGAGTCTTGCTCCTAGTGGTAATACGACAGGCATGCCAGGCAATTCTCAGACTGGAGAAGGAGCTCAGACTCAGAATCAGCATCATGCTCCCCTGGTTCACAATCCGGTGGAGCAGCCACTAGTGGGTACTAGAGTTGAGATTGATCCACCACCAGCTATTGAGGTTCAGGGTGTACCATCCACTACATTGACTGAAAGTGAACAACATTGCTATGAGATGTTTAGGAAGATGAACCCACCTCAACTTCAGGGTAGAAGGACAGAGGATGCTCATGAGTTTTTGACTACTTGTAGGGAGCTGTTGGATACTGTTGGCTTAGCTGAGTCCCACGGGGTTCGATATGTTACTCTTCAGCTTCGAGGGCCAGCCAGAGAATGGTGGAGGACATATTCAGGGTCTTTGCCTGTGGGACCTCCCACAATGTCTTGGGAGATGTTCTCTGGTGCTTTTTATGATAGATTTGTCCCTTAAAGTGTGAGGGAAAAGAGTCGGTTAAGATTTGAGAGTCCGAGGCAAGATGGCTTATCAGTCACCAAGTATGAGACCCATTTATGTAAGTTATCTAGGCATGCCACCGCCATTATTCCAAATGAGATAGAGAAGGTTTGTAGGTTTGTGAGAGGATTGACATATTCTAGTCGACAGGCAATGTTTAGAGTATCTAGAGATGGGACCTCTTTCCAAT
>DF365721.1:0-34337 GCA_000787875.1 Solanum virginianum
TGTCACGAGCCAATCCTAGGGCCTAAACATGACCAGTGAATGGGGAACCCAAAGGAACCCTAAACAAGCCTCATAGTATATCATTACATATCCTTGGTCGCGGAAGCAATAAAATGGCAATAAGCAATAAGCATAAACATGGGAATTGGGACTAAAGGGTAAATTTCCAAATTATAGACATCAAAAAACACGAGAATAAAGGCTCCTAGCATAGACACAAATCAAGCCCAACAACACCTCTACTACATAGATAAGAATGGGTTCCAAGACAAGCAACCGGACTCACCCTCATAGTCAATGCATACATAAAAAAAAGATAGTCTTAGGACATAGCATAGGTTCATAAACATCATCCCCGGTATGAAGGACTCACCAATAACTTGAGAGATATTATACTAGCCACGTGGAGGAGAAGGATGATCAATCGGTGCTCCGGTTCCTACATGGTGATATCATGTAGGCATAGAGTATAAGTTACTACATTTGAATGTACTAAGTATGTAGGATGAAATGCAAGATGAGATAAACATCATAGGCAAAATGCATAATCATAAGCAATGAATAACATACTAACAATATGACATGTTTGAATGATGTTTGAAGTAAAACCATGCTTATATAGAACATAATACGAATGTAGGGAGTGACCATTATAGTGCAATCCAAGGTGCCCTACCTCCTTGGAGAGGCGTATGAGGTACAAACCCCTTCATTACATTGATGAGGTATAAATCCCCCAATAGGTTGATGGTGTACAAACCCCCCAACGATTGATGACTACAAACCCCCAACAAGTTTATGAGTATAAACCCCCAATAGGTTACCAGGGCGTACGACCTCTTGAGTGAGGTTTGGTCATCCCCAACATAACAGAGGTAATATCATATATATATATATATATATATATACACACACACACACACACATACATTCCTCTCATCATCATATAGTCATCATATACATATATTCCTTTCATCATCTTTTCATCATCATTTCATCATCATATAGTCATTCAACTCATAAGACAAGCATTACATCCTTAATTCCACAAGAAACCATAACCGGACATTTTATCAAACACTTAGAGGGTGTGTAGTGCTAATGTAAAACCATGCAATTCAAGAGTGAAATCATGCTAGAAAATTTAATATAAAACCTACAATAGATACATGGTAACACCTTAAGAAATATACATCAAAACCCTTCATCAAATCTTACAATAGATCTTGGTTTCATAGCTGTAGACATAGCAAAACAGGCACACTTTTCATAAACTCCAATATAGTGTGAAGCGATTTTCATAATAAATAAGACCCATTAGTGAATCAACTTTAAATCATGCAATTTTGAGGAAAAGGTTGCTTGGGAATCATGTATGAAAGGAACCCATGAAAGACACCCACATACCTTAGCTTTGGAGAATAACTTGGTGAAGATTTGAAATGGAGACTTGAAGCTTGGTTAAATTCCTTAAGATTTGGAGAGGGTTTTGGCACTTGAATCTTGGGAGAAATATAAGCCTAAGTGGTTGAGTGAGTATTGCGGAATGTTTTGAATGATATGAGGGTGAAAAATGGCTAAGTATAGGTATTTTCATTAGTGAGAGCATTTATGCCCAAGACATAAAAGTCTTGGACCGAGTTTAAAGAAATGAACAGAAAATAGCCAGGGGCGCGTCGCGCCAGCAATGCGAAAAGCCCACTGGAATATATCATCTTGAAATTTTAAATTATGAATCTCTCACTCTAAAATTGGGGTTAAACCCTTTTCTCCATAAATTTGACCCCTTTAACAAGAATATGAAGTTGGATTTTTGATATCACATATGGATTTTGAGATATATAAAAATTATGACTCCGGGCACTTCCGAGATATATTTTTAAGTACTTTTTGAGGTTGTTTCAATATCTCCCCCATAAGAACATTCGTCCCCGAATGTCAAAGAAACGTACATGAGAAGAGTGATCGTAAACAAATCAGCCCCAAGAATAATGCAACATTACATTTAAAATACCATTTTAAAAATCTCAATACAAGTGTAAAAATCATCATGAATTTTCCAACTTAAACATGAACGCATGTGAATAACATAGGGGCTGAAACATAAGACTTGGAATAATAAAAGGACTCGATGTATTATGATAAGCCTGAATAGAATTAAAGAGGTACGAATATTGCTCGTCCATGCCCACTTCGGCTCCTCGAGAGATACTATCGACTTGATGATTATCCCAATGGGCCTTGACAAACACTACACCTTCACAAATCCACCCTTACTCACATCCACCTAGCTTCTCCACTGGACCTCTTCATAGGCAACTAATCCTCCACTATGTCCACAACCTCAAGAGTCCTATAATACTTTAATAACCAACACACTTCCTCAATCATAGAACCATGAAGAACTGGACGAACTATAGCCTTACCCAAAGGCAATTCCCATTCATATGCCACCTCTCAAACCTTCCTCAACACCCTATGAAGACTCACAAACTATAAATCCAATTCCCTCTTTACCAGGACAAACCACTCCTTTCATAAACGAAACCTTCAATTAGCCCTAAATCACTAACTTTAAATTCAAGATCTCTTCTCCTTACTTCGACATAAGACTTTTGATAACTTTGGATTATCCCCAACGTTTCCCAATTCAACCTTACCTTCTCCATAGCATCCATAACCAAATCCGGACCCACAAAGCCATATCTCCAAATTCAAATCACATAACCAGTGATCTATAACACCTACCATAGAGAGCCTCACAAGAAGCCTTACCGATGCTAGAATGATAACTATTGTTATAGACAAACTCAACAATTGAAGATGATCATCTCGACTATGAATGAACTACAAAACACAAGCCTAAGCATATCCTCAGGTATTCTTACCAACTCATGAATGTACAATTTAGCATACTCTTCGACACCATAAGTAGTCTTAACTAGTAGAAAGTCGGCTAATTTCATCATCCTATCAACCATAACCCAAATGGGATCAAATACCCTTTCTAGTCTTGGGTAACCCAACCACAAAATCCATAATAATTTCTTCCTACTTCCAAGTAGGGATCTCTATGTCTTGGGTTAGGCCATCCGGCCTTTGATGCTTAGCTTTAACTTGTTGACAACTATGACAATCGGAAACAAATTTGGTAATGCCCTTCTTCATGCCTCCCAACCAATAGACATATCTCAATCTCTATACACTTGGTAGAACTGGGATGAATAGAATAAGAGGAATTATAGGCTACATCAAGGATCTTTTCTACAAAGCCATCAACACAAATACACAGAACCTACCTTGGTACCTAAGGGCACCATCTCCCCCTTGGGAGAAAACCTCCACCTTGCGCTCTTTCACCAAGGCCTTCAATTCTAACAAGGAGGGATCAAAATCTTGCTTTGCTCTTACCTCATCAACCAATGAAGATTTAGAACCATCATAAGAACAACCACGCCACCATAGCTAGCCTCTTCGAGCCTAACCCCCAATCTAGCCAACTGATGCACCTCCCTAGCTACCTCTTTATCACCACTATCAACATGTGCTAGGCTACCCATAGATACCATACTCAAAGCATCCGCCACAACATTAGCCTTACCGGGATTATAATGCACACTCAAATCACAGTCCTTAAGAAGTTCTAACTACCTCCTTTGTCTTAATCTAGTATCTTTTTGGGTGAACGCAAATCGGAGACTCTAGTAAATGGTAACCACACTAACATGCACCCTATACAACCAATAATGTCAACTTTTCAAGGCAAAAGCACCGGCAACCAACTCAAGGTCATAGATAAGATAATCCTTCTCAGGCACCTCAAGTTAGCTAAAAGCATAGACTTCCACCTAACCATCTTCCATCGACACACAACCTAAATCAATCTGAGTGGCATCACAATATACACAATACCTTCAAACCCTTCCGGTAGAGACAAGATAGGAGTGGAGACAAACGTATCCTTTAAGGTTGGAAACTCTTTTCTCACTCAACAGTTCACACAAACTTAGCTTTCTTTTAGATAAACTTAGTCATGGGAGAAGTAATAGAAGAGAACCCATACACAAACCTCCGGTGGTAACCCGCTATGTCCAAGAAACTCCTAATATCTAAGGGAGTCAAAGGTCTAAGCCAATTTCTAATCACATACGTCTCCTTAGGATCAACCTAAATAATATCCTCTGATGCCACATGACCTAGGGAGGTATCCTCCTTTAACCACATTTCACACTTCATATACTTAGCAAGCAACTCCTCTATACCCAAGATTTGCAATACAACCCCCAAATGGGTCATAAGCTCTAAATAAATCCATACTTCATTATTAGAGACCACCATAAGCATAACAAGGTGGGGACTAAAGACCCTATTCATGAAAACCGTAAATATAGCTAGTGTGTAAGCCAACCAAACAACTCCAACATACTCACAATGCTTACTCATAATTTGAAAAGACACTTAGGGATATCAGCTATCCTCATCATCACTTGGGAACAAACCCTAAACCAAAGATCAAGCTTAGAATAGTGACTAAGCCATTGAAGTTAACAAAATAGATCGACCATTCTTAACCATCATATTACAACCTTACGGGCTCTATAATCATAGGAGACACAATATGCAAGTAGTCGAACCACCTTAAGACCTCAACCCCTTAACCTAAGTCCCACAAAAATCACAAGAAAAGACCCTATGCAATAATAACATGGGGGCATCCCTTAGAGATCAATTATATCTTAAGAAAAGAAATTGACTTACCTCTTCGCATCCACCTTACAAGTCCCCACTCAAGGACGGATTTAATAGAGAATCAGAATATGACTCTAAGGGCCCTACATTCAATGGGGACTCAACACCAACACAACTAATACATCTCAAGCATAGTATCAAAATCTACCACACTAACCCAATAAGTCAGAAGGCAAGACCTAATACAATATGAACATGGAATAACACCTATGAACTTTCAAACAGCAATAGGATCATCTTTGAGATAGACACCAAAGAGAGTTTGGGAAACATATGAAATGCTCTAGCAACCTAAAGAATAATGAAAGAAATAGTGGTACTCGAGCCCACCAATGCAAACACATCAAATCAAAGTAAATTTCAACCTACCAGTAGCAACATCGGGCGCCTCGTCCCCTGCTTGAGCCTCTTGATCAACATAACCACCTTGCTCTAGTGGTCAGCCATCTATACCTTTGTGGTGCACATGTGGATAATTCAGAATCATTTGTCCCATCTCACAACACCCAAAGCATGTATCCATGTTCCTCCAACATGCACCACTATGTGTCCTCCCACATTTAGGGCATCTAAGATAAGTCGTCCCATCATCACCCTCCTTACTCTTATTGCATTTGTGAGGGGAATCTTTCCTCTTATGACCCAACTCTTCACAACCATAACAAGTGTCAAAACCTCTCAAGCATGGGACATCATGGCGCCTACCATATTTTGGGCACCTAGTATAAGGCACCACAACACAACCACCTATACATTTGAAACTTTGGAACTTATCCCCAACATGGGCCCCCTTAGCCTCACTACCCCTCCTCTTACCATTAGAAGTCTCGAGAGCACTCACTTGTTAATTGAGGTAAGTTTCCAACTTTGTCGCCGCTTTAGTCAATATCCATAGAGCATTGTTGACCTTTGCATTCGCCATACCACCATCTTAAATAGCTTGAGACATATTCTATAATATAACGGTTAGGGATTAACAATAAACCCTAAGGGACCTAACTCTATTGCATTACATAGATCATAAATAAATGAAATATTTTCTATAATGCCTCAAAGCCTGCTATTAATAGTTGCAGCGCACTTCACAACCATGAATAAAACTCTAATGAACATGGTATGCTGGACACCGAGGATTTAACAACCTAGTGCTCTGATACTATCTTTGTCACGATCCAAGTCTATGGCCTAGATGTGCCGATGAATAGGGAACCCAAAGGAACCCCAAACAAGCCTTATAGCATATCATTACACATACTTGGTCGCGGAAGCAATTAAAATGACAATAAGAGATAAGTATAAATAGTAAAATCGAGATTAAAGGGTAAACTTCCAAATCATAGACGTCATGAAACAAGAGAATCAAGGCTCATAGCATAGATATATATCATGTCCAACAATACCTCTACTATATAGATAAGAGCGAGGGCCAAGGCAAGCAACCGATCTCACCTTCACAGTCAATACATACATAAAAGAAAGATAGTCTAAGGACATAAATAGGATGATAAACATTACCCCCGGAATGGAGGACTCACCAACAACTTGAGAGATATCGTACTAGCCACGTGGAGGTGAAGAATGATCAATCGGTGCTCCGATACCTATATGATGATATCATGTAGGCATAGAGTATGCGTTTGTACATTTGAATGTGCTAAGTATGTTGGATGCAATGCAACAAGAGATAGGTATCTTAGGCAAAATACATAATCATAGGCAATAAATGACATACTAATAATATGACATGTTTTAATGATGTTTGAAGTAAAACCATGTTCATAGAACATAATATGAGTGTAGGGAGTGACTATTATACTACAATCCAAGTCTTACCACCTCCTTGTAGAGGCGCATGAGGTAAAAACGCCTTCATGAGGTTGATGAGGTACAAACCTCCCAACAGTTTGATGGAGTATAAACCCTTCAATGGGTTGATGAATACAAACCCCCAACAGGTTGATGAGTACAAACCCCCAATAGGTTGTTGAGTACAAACCCCCAATAGATTGATGAGTACGAAACCCCAACAGGTTGATGAGTACAAACCCTCAACAGGTTACCTGGGCCTACAACCTCCCAAGTGAGGCTTAGTCATCCCCAATAGTATAGAGATAATATCATATATATATATATATACATTCCTCCCATCATCATATTGTCATCAGATACATATATTCCTTTCATCATCATTTCATCATCATATAGTCATTCAACTCATGAGATAAACATTGGACCCTTAACTCCTCAAGAAACCATAACTGGACATTTTATCAAACACTTAAGAGTGTGTGTAGTGATAATGTAAAATCATGAAATTCAAGAGTGAAATCATGCTAGAAACTTTAATGTAAAACCTTCAATGGATACTTGGTACCACCCTCAAGCAATGTACATCAAAACCCTTCATCAACCCTTACAATAGATCTTGATATCATAGCTCAAAACATAGCAAAATAGTCACACTTTTCATAAACCCCCACATAGTGTGCAGTGATTTTCATAATAAATAAGACCCACTAGTGAATCAACTTTAAATCATGCAATTTAATGAAAAAGAAGCTTGGGCATCATGGGTGAAAGGAAATTATGAAAGAAACCCACATACCTTAGCTTTGGAGAATAACTTGGTGAAGATTGGAGATGCAGACTTGAAGCTTGGTTGAATTCCTTAAGATTCGGAGAGGATTTTGGCACTAGAATCTTGAGAAAAATATAAGCCTAAGTGTTTGAGTAAGTATTGGGGAATGTTTAAAATGATATGAGGGTGAAAAATGGCTAAGTATAGGTATTTTCATGTGTGGGAGCATTTAGGCCCAAGACTTAAAAGTCTTGGACTGAGTAAAAAAATGAATAGAAAATAGCCAGGGGCGCATCACGCTAGCAACATGGAAAGCCCACTAGAATTCATCATCTTGAAATTTGAAATTATGAATTTCTCGCTCTAAAATATTAAACCCGTTTTCCCCCAAATTTTACCCCCTGAAAAAGAATATGAAGTCGGATTTTTAATGTCACGAATAAATTTTGAGATATATGGAAATTACAATTCTGAGCGCTTCTGAGACAAATTTCTGGGCACTTTTCGGGGTTGTTTCAATATCTCCCCCTTGGGAACATTCATCTCCAAATGTCAAAGAAACGTACATAAGAAGTGTGATCATGAACAAATCAGCCCAACAAGAATGCAACATTACATCTAAAATACCATTTTCAAAATCTCAACATAAGTGTAAAAATCATCATGACTTTGCAACTTAAACATGAACACATGTGAATGACATAGGGGGTGAAACATAAGACTTGGAATCATAAAAGGACTTGATATGTTAAAATAAGCTTGTTTAGAATGAAATAGGTACAAATATATGTCACGCCCCAAATCCCATTAAGGCGGACTGGCACTCGTTGCCGATAAGGCCCTATTGCAAATTTCAAAGTTTCTATCTGTCACGCCCCAAATCCCATTAAGGCGGACTGGCACTCGTTGCCGATAAGGCCCGGGAGAACCAATCTGTACCTATGCGTTTTCTATATGCATTACAAGAAATTTCATCTCCGGTAAGCCTTTAAGAAAGTAAATAGCACTAGTAAGCCAAAAGAAAAAGTATATGACTAGGCCATATTCCACCTTTAGTATGCCTTTAAGAAAGTAAATAGCACTAATAAGCCAAAAGGAAAAGCATATGACTAGGCCATTGGGGCCACGCTGTCCAAAGTACAATATATGACCACACTTTAATTTACATAGTATACAAAGCCTCTAAATAGGGAAAATATCTTATAAGGGTCGGGACAGGCCCCACCTCGACAACTATACAACACAAATATATATAATCTCTAGGTTGGCCGACTTTATCTTGGTTTTTTAGCCACACATAAGTATGTATAACATAGTTGGTGATGCAGTAGCTTTCTAGTTAAAATTTGGGCCAAATGGATATCTAAAGGAAATGGACTTGGGCTGCCTATGTGCAGATTTTTCTCTTCTTTTGTTTTGGGCCCAGTTAGTCAAGTGTTATGGAATGTTATTGGGCCTATTTAATCCTTCATGTTGGGCTGTAAATACAGCCCACTTATAATACTACAACATGGGCCAAAGATNTGGAGCTTGGTAACCATAGCTGGATATCCTGTACTCCTACTGGGGAGATCTACTTGTACCTGTACCTGNAGCATAAAATGCAGGTCCCCCGTAAGGGACGTCAGTATGAGATAATATATTGAATATGTAAGGAAGGAAACACTGTATATGAAATAACAACTCAAATGAAACTATGCACTGATGTGTGCCAAGAGACCACCTTTAGTTACTTTGTGGGATCATGTACGTTACATTCTTTATATCACTTTACCTTTACTGTAGAATCTGTAAAATCTATACACAGCATACTGTAAAACACCCAGCTGATTAGGGGAAAACTGTATCGGGTTCGTCCCTATGCTAGGCTCTTCTCGAGCCCCCTCGGGCTGCCCCCCGTGATAGGATCATCCCTATGCTAGGCTAGTATTCTAGCCCCCTCGGGCTACCACCTATCTATAAGCAATATGTATGACTTGCCACAAAAGCCTTAAGGTCTCTTAAAATTGCTTGGAACACCACCACAACATTGACAGCAAACTAAAGAGCAGTCTATTTTATTTTTGTATTCTCAGTGGAATAAAGTAAGGTTGTTGTTTGTGCTCTTTCTATAGAAGATTTTGGCCGACTTTATCTTGGTTTTTTAGCCACACATAAGTATGTATAACATAGTTGGTGATGCAGTAGCTTTCTAGTTAAAATTTGGGCCAAATGGATATCTAAAGGAAATGGACTTGGGCTGCCTATGTGCAGATTTTTCTCTTCTTTTGTTTTGGGCCCAGTTAGTCAAGTGTTATGGAATGTTATTGGGCCTATTTAATCCTTCATGTTGGGCTGTAAATACAGCCCACTTATAATACTACAACATGGGCCAAAGATTTTTCTCTTCTTTTGTTTTGGGCCCAGTTAGTCAGGTGTTATGGAATGTTATTGGGCCTATTTTAATCCTTCATGTTGGGCTATAAATATATCCCACTTATAGTACTATAACATGGGCTAAAGATACCTCCTTAACTCAAACTTTATTTATAATTGGAATTGGATAATTTTGACATCGGGTCTTGTCTCCGTTTAACTCGCAAGTTCACGCTAAGCAAGTAGCTGACTCACCTGCTAGCTTCCTAAGTCCTACAAGCACCTCAATTATTTTCCTTTATTTAGGGTCTTAGTCCCCTTAACTTAATGCAACTCATGTATACATGTAACTTTCTTAAACTTTAGATACACACGACGCCCTTTAACGCNAATATGGCTCCTCCATGCCCACTTCAGCTCCCATAGAGATACTATCGACTTGACAATTCTCCCAATGGGCCTTGACTAATACTACACTTTCAGAAATCAACCCTTACTCACATCCACCCAACATCTGCACCAGACCTATTAATAGGCCAACTCATCCTCCACAACGTCCACAACCTCAAGAGTCCTATAACACATCAATCACTAACACACTTCCTTAATCATAGAATAATGAAGAACTGGGCGAACCATATCCTTATCCAAAGGCAATTTCCATTCGTATGCAACCTCACTAACCTTCCTCAACACCCTATGAAGACTCGCAAACCATAAATTTAGTTCCCTCTTTATCGAGGCAAACCACACCTTTCATGAGCAAAATTCAATTAGCCCTAAATCACTAACTTTGAATTCAAGCTGTCATCTCCTCACTTCAACATAAGACTTTTGACGACTTTGTACTATCCCCAACATTTCCCTAATCAACCTTACCTTCTCCATAGCATCCACAATAAGATCCAGACCTATAAAGCTATCTCTCCCACTTCAAACTACCCAACCAGTGATCTATAATGCCTACCATAAAGAGCCTCACCAATGCTTGAATGATAGCAATTGTTATAGACAAACTCGACCAATAGAAGATGATCATGTTGACTACCCATGAAATCCAAAACACAAGCCCTAAGCATATCCTTAAGTAATTTTCACCAACTCAGAATGTACATTTTATCATATTCTTCGGCGGCATAAGTTGTGTTAACTGGTAGAAAGTGGGCAAATTTTTTCATCCTTTCAACCATAACCCAAATAGAATCAAAACCCCTTTCTAGTCTTAGGTAACCCAACAAAAAAATCCATGTCAATTTCCTTTTATTCCAAGTAAGAATCTCTATGTCTTTGGTTAGGTCACCCCGCCTTTGATGATCAGCTTAACTTGTTGACAACTACAATGACCACAAACAAATTTGGTAATGCCCTTCTTCAAGCCTCCCTACCAATACACATCTCTCTCTATACACTTGGTAGAACCAGGGTAAATAGAATAAGAAAAATTACGAGCTTCATCAAGGATCTTTTCCACCAAGCCATCAACACAAGTACGCACTACCTACCTTAGTACCTAAGGGCACCATCTCCCCCTTGGGAGAAAACCTCCACCTTGGCCTCTTTCACCAAGGCTTTCAATTTTAACAAGGAGGGATCAAAATCTTGGTTTTCTCTTATCTCATCAACCAATGAAGATTTAGCACCATCACAATAATAACAACAACACCATTGCCAACCTCTTCCTAACCCCCAATCTAGCCAACCGATGTACCTCCCTAGCCACATTTTTATCACAACCATCAACAATGGTAGGCTACCCATAGACACACTACTCAAAGCATCCGCCACATCATTAGCCTTATCGGGACGATAATGCACACTCACATCATAACCCTTAAGAAGTTCTAACTAACTCCTTTGTCTCAAGTTAAGATCCTTTTAGATGAACACAAATTGGAGACTCTAATAAATGGTAACCATACTAACATGCACTCCATACAACCAATGATGTAAAATTTTCAAGGCAAAAGCCCTAGTGACCAACTCAAGGTCATATATAAGATAATCCTTGTCATGCACCTCAAGTTATCTAAAAGCATAGACTTCCACCTAACCATCTTGCATCGACACACAACCCAAACCTATCTGGGTAACATCACAATACATAACAAACCCTTCTAAACATTCTAGTACAGACAACATAGGGGTGGGCACAAACTTATCATTTAAGGTTGGAAACTCTTTACACACTCAATGGTTTACACAAACTTAGCCTTCTTTTAGATCAATTTAGTCATGGGAGAAGTAATACAAGAGAACCTATTCACAAACCTCATGTGGTAACCGGATAAGTCCGAAGAACTCCTAATATCTAAGGGAGTCAAAGGTTTAAGCCAATTTCTAATCACATATGTCTCCTTAGGATAAACCTTAATACTATCCTCTGATGCCACATGACCTAGGGAGGTAATCTCCTTTAACCATATTTCACACATCACATACTTAGCATACAACTCCTCTTCCCCCAAGATTCGCGACGCTACCCCCAAATGGTTCATAAGCTCTAAATAAATCCATACTTCATCAGTAGAGACCACTACAAGCATAATAAGGTAAGGACTAAAGATGCTATTCATGGAACCCATAAACATAGCCAGTGCATATGCCAACTAAACAACTCCAAAATACTCAAAAAGCTCATTCATAATCTGAAAAGACACTTAAGGATACCACTTATCCTCGTCATCACTTGGGAACAAAACCCAAATCACGGATCAAGCCTACAAAAGTGAGTAACCCATTGTAGTTGACCAAAAAGATTTAATATTCTTAACCATAATATGCAATCTTACGAGTTCGACAATCAAAAGAGACACAATATGCAAGTAATTGGACCACCTAAAGACCTCCAATTCCTCAACCTAAGTTCAAGCAAAATCACAAGACAAGACCCTATGCAATAAGAACATGGGGGAAACCCTTAGAGATCAATTATACTTTAAGACAATAAACGGACTTACCCCTTCGTATACACCATACAAGTCCCTACTCAAGGATGAATTTAATAGGGAATATAAATATGACTTTATGGGCCCTACATTCAATAGGGACTCAACACCAATGCAACTAATCCATATCATATATAGCATCAAAATCCACCACTCTAACCCAACAAGTCACAAGCAAGACCTAATGCAATATGAACACAAAACAACATCTATGAACTTTCAAACAACAATAGGCTCATCAATGAGATAGACACCAAAGAGAGTTAGGGACACACATAAAACCCACTAGCAACCTAAAGAATAATGAAATAAAGAGTGACACCTAATGAAAACACATCAAAGCCAAAGGATTTTTCAATATAACTGTAGTAACATCAGGCATCTCGTCCCTTGCTTGAGCGTCTTGATCAATATTAACACCTTGCTCTAGTTGTCGACCATATATACCATTGGGCCATACATATGGACAATCCAAAATCTTGTGGCCCATAACAACTATACCCAAAGCATGCACCCATGTTCCTCCAACATGTGCCACTATGAGTCCTCCCACATTTAGGGTATCTAAGATAGGTCATCCCATCATCACCCTCCTTACTCTTATTGAATTTATGGGGCCAATCCTTCCTCTTATGATGTAACTCTGTACAACTACAAAAAGTGTCGGTACCTCTGAAACATGGGCCATCATATTGCCTACCACATTTTGGGCACCTAGCGTAAGGCACCACACCACCACCACCTCTATATTTGGAACTTTGGAACTTACCCCCAACACGAGACCTATTGGCCTCACTACCCCTCCTCTTACCATTAGAAGTCTCGAGAGCACTCACTTGTTGATCGAGGTGAGTTGCCAACTTTGTCGCCGCTTTGGCCAATATCCATAGAGCATTGCGGACCTCTGCATTCGCCATATCATCGTCCTAAATAGCTTGAGACATACCCTATAATGTAACACTTAGGGATTAGTAATAAGCCCTAGGGGACCTAATTATATCACACGACATAGATCATGAAGAAATGAAACATTTCCTAGAATGCCTCATAGTCTCCTATTCATTGTTGCGGCGTGCTTCACAACCATGAATAAGACACTAATCGACATGATGTGTTGGACGCCGAGGATCTGACAACCTAGTGGTCTAATACCATCTTTGTCACAACCTAAGCCTAGGGCCTAGATCTGACCGACGAATGGGGAACCTGAGGTAACCCCAAACAAGCCTCATAGCATATGATTACACATCCTTGGTCGTAGAAATAATTAAAATGGCAATAACAGATAAGAACGAATAGGTGAATTGGGACTAAAGGGTGAACTCCCAAATCATAGACATCAAGAAATAAGAGAATCAAGGTTCATTGTATAGATACACAGCATGTCCAACAAAAACTCTACTACATAGATAAGAGCAGGGGCCAAGACAAGCAACCGGGCTCACGCTCATAGTCAATACATACATAAAAGAATAATAGTCTTAGTACATAGCATGAGATCATAATCATTGTCCCCGAAATGGAGGACTCACCAACTAGCTTGAGAGAAATCGTACTAGCCGCGTGGAGAAAAATGCTATTAACATCATCCCTGAAATGGAGGACTTACCAACGACTTGAGAGATATCATGCTAGCCACATGGAGGTAAAGGATGATCAATTAGTGCTCCAATTCCTACATGTTGATATAATATAGGTTTAGAGTATGCGTTAGTATGTTTGAATGTACTATATATGTAGGATGCAATGCAACAAAAGATAGGTATCATAGGCAAAATACGTAATCATAAGCAATGTATATCATATTAACAACATGAGATGTTTGAATGATGCTTGAAGTAAAACCATGCTTATATGAAATATAACATGTAGGGAGTGACCATTATAGTGCAATCCTAGGCCTACCACCTCTTTAGAGAGGTGCATGAGGTACAAACCCGCCAACGGGTTGATAAGTACAAATGCCCAACAGGTTGATGGGTATAAACCCCCAATAGGTTATCTGGGCCTATAACCTCTCGAGTGAGGCTTGGTCATTCCCAACACCGTAGAGATAATATATATATACATACACACACACATTTCTCCCATCATCATATTGTCATCATATACATATATTCCTTTCATCATCATTCCATTGTCATTTGATTATCATATAGTCATTCAACTCATAAGACAAGCATTGGACCCTCAACTCCTCAAGAAACCATAACCGGATATTTTATCAAAACACTTAGAGAGTGTGCAGTGCTAGTGTAAAACCATGTAATTCAAGGGTGAAATCATGCTACAAAATTTAATGTAAAACCTTTAATAAATACTTAGTAACATCCTCAAGCAATATACATCAAAATCCTTCTTCGAATCTTACAATAGATCTTGATTTCATAGCTCAAAACATAAAAAACAATAGTCACATTTTCATAAACCCCAAGATAGTATGCAGTGATTTTCATAATAAATAAGACTCATTAATGAATCAAATTTAAATCATGTCATTTTGAGGAAAAGGTAGCTTGGGTATCATGGATGAAATGAACCCATGAAAGAAACCCATATACCTTAGCTTTGGAGAATAACTTGGTAAAGATTGAAGATGGAGACTTGAAGAATGGTTGAATTCCTTAAGATTCAGAGAGGGTTTTGGCACTTGAATCTTGAAAAAAATATAACCCTAAGTGATTGAGTAAGTACTGAAGAATGTTTTGAATGATATGAGGATGAAAAATGACTAAGAATAGGTATTTTCACGTGTGGGAGCATCTCTAAAATTTGGGTTAGACCCTTTTCCCCCTAAATTTGCATGGGTCTAAGGTGGATGAGAATCCTCAAGAATTTATTAATGAGGTGTATAAGGTGTTACCTATTATGGGGTTTAATTCAGAGGAAAAGGTAGAGTTGGCGGCTTACCAACTCAAAGGGGTGGCTCAAATTTGGTTCACCCAATGGAAAATAGAGAAGAAAAATAATAATGTCATCCTTTGGGAAGAGTTCAAAGTGGCATTTCTCAACCAGTTTTTTCTATAGAGCTAAGGCAAGCTAAAATGATAGAGTTTATGAACCTTAATCAAGGTTCCATGAGTGTGAGGGAGTATGCCCTCATGTTCTACCAACTCTCTAAATATGCCCCACAATTGGTTGTCGAGCCAAGTTCTAGGATGAACAAATTTGTATCGGGTGTGTCCAACTTGGTTAATAAGGAGTGTCAACCCGCCATGTTGGTAAGTGATATGGATTTTCCCACCTCATGACTTATGTCGAATAACTAGAAGGGGAGATGCTTAGAAAAAAAAGAAGTCGTGAGGCCAAGAGGGGCTCGTTTTGAGGGTAGATTCCAAAATTCAAAAGGGTGGTTGGTTTCCTTAATAGCACAAGCCTCTAAGCCAAGGGTCTTCCAATTCTCCCAATATGATGTTTTCTAATGAATACCCAAGGTTCCAAGGTGATGGTGATATGGTGCCTAACCCTATGTGCCTAAGATGTGGTACAGACCATAATGGCCCATCTTTAAAGAACAATAATGGTTGCTATGGTTGTGGGAAGTGGGTAATAAGGTGATTGATTGTCCTCGTGCAAAAAATAAGGGTAGAGATGGTCTTCCAAAAGGCTAAAGTGCAAATGCGGGTGCAACGGGAAGTGGAGGTCAATAAGCGGGTGCTCCAAGGCAAAATAGATTCTACGCTCTTTAAGGAAGACATGGGGTGGATGAAGTGCTAGATGTCATCACCAGTATGTTAAAGGTTTTTACTTTGATATGTATGCTTTGATAGACCTTTCTTTGATGTTAAAGGTTAATTATTGTGTGAACCTTTTGAAGTGTCTACTCTCGTTGGTACATCCATTATTGCTAGGAGAGTCAATAGAAATTTTCTCGTGTTCATTTTGCATAAAATCTTGCCTTGTGATTTTATTGAGTTGCATATGGTGGATTTTGATGTCATTCTTGGGATGGATTGGTTGTATGTATATTATGCTTCTATTGGTTATAGAACCCGTAGGGTCAAACTCTAATTCCCTTATGAACCTGTCTGTGAGTGGGAAAGTTGTGATATGGTGGTCAATGGTAGATTCATTTCTTGCATTAAAGCTCACAGATTGATTTCTAAGGGTTGTATCTATCATCTTGTGAGGGTTAGGGATGTTGAGTCCAAATCCTTCTTATAGAGTCAGTTTCGATGGTTAATGAGCTCCTTGATGTCCTTTCCTATGAGCTTCCCAGTGTTCCTTCCGAAAGGGAAAAAGATTTTGGTATAGACCTCCTTTCCAATACTCAAGTCATTTCTATTCCCCCTTACCGTATGGCCCCGGTTGAGTTGAAGGAGTTATACGAACAATTGAGGGACTTGTTGGAAAAGGGTTTTATAAGGCCTAGTCAATCACCTTGGGGTGCATTGGTGTTATTAGTGAAGAAAAAGGATGGTTCTCTTAGAATGTGCATTGATTATCGGCAACTTAATAGGGTCACTATAAAGAATAAGTACCCCTTCCAAGAATTGATGACCTTTTTTTATATCAAATTTAAGGGGCTAGTCACTTCTCTAAGATTGATCTTCGGTTTGGGTAACACCAACTGAAAGTTAGAGAGTGTGGCATTCCTAAAACGGCCTTCTGAACTAGGTATGGATACTTTGAGTTTGTAGTTATGTCCTTTGAGTTTACTAATGCACAGGTTATATTCATGGATCTTATGAATAAGGTCTTTAAACCCTACCTTGCCTTATTTGTGGTGATTTTTATTTATGACTTCTTGATTTATTCCCATAATTAGGAGGAGCATGTGAATCACTTGAGGGTGGTGTTGCAAATCTTGAAGGAGGAAAAGTTGTATGCTAAATATGAAAAATGTGAGTTTTGGTTGAAAGAGTTTCTTTTCTAGGGCATATGGTGTCAGATTATGGCATCAAGGTGGATATTAAGAAGATGGAGGTGATTAGAAATTGGCCTAGACCTTGACTCCATCAAACATTAGAAGTTTCTTCAGTTTGGCGGGTTATTACCGGAGGTTTGTAAATGGGTTCTTTTCTATTGCTAGTCCTATGACTAAGTTGACACAAAAGAAGGAAAAATTTGAGTAGACCAATGAATATGACAAGTGTTTCCAAACTTTGAAAGATAAGCTTGTCTCCGCTCCTATCTTTTCTCTACTGAAAGGGTTTGTTGTGAATTCTGATTCCTCAAGAATTGGTTTGGGTTATGTTTCGATGCAAAATGGTAAGGTGATAACATATGCCTCTAGACAACTTAAGGTGCATGAGAAGAATTATCCCGCCTATTATCTTGAATTAGCGTTCATGGTATTTACTTTGAAAATTTATCATCACTACTAGTATGGGGTTCATGTTGATGTGTTTACCAATCATACGAGTCTCCAATATGTGTTCACCCAAAAGGATCATAACTTGAGACAAAGATCGTGGTTAGAGATCCTAAAGGATTATGACATGAGTATGCATTATCACCCCAATAAAGCTAATATTGTGACTAATGCTCTAAGTAGGGTGTCTATGGGTAGTCTAGCACATGTAGATGATAGTGGCAAAGAGGTGGCTAGAGAGGTTCATCAGTTGGCTAGATTGGGGGTTAGGTTGGAGGAAGTTGACAATGGTGGTATAGTGGTTACTGATGGTTCTAAGTCTTCATTGTTTGAGAAGGTAAAGGCAAAACAAGATCTTGACCCCGCCTTGCTTGAATTGAAGGCCTTGGTGAGAGATGGTAAAGAGGAGGTTTTCTACCAAGAGGGAGATGGTGGCCTTAGGTACCAATGTAGATTGTGTGTGCCTAATATTGATGACTTGAGGAAGTTGATTTTGGATGAGGCTCATAATTCATCCTATTCTATTGACCCCGTATCTACAAAGATATATAGAGATTTGAGGGAGGTGTATTGGTAGGGTGGTATGGAGAAAGATATTGGCAAGTTCATATTCAAATGACCTAATTGCCAACAAATAAAAGCCGAACATCAATGGCTAGGTTTCATAACCCAAGATATAGAGATTCCTACTTGGAAGCGGGAGGAAATCAATATGGATTTTGTGGTTGGGTTACCTAAGACTAGAAAACATTTGGATTCAATTTGGGTTGTTATGGATAGAATGACAATCTCGCTCACTTCCTATCGGTCAAAACTACTTATGGTGAGGAAGATTATGTCAAATTGTATATTCAAAAGTTGGTTAGATTCCATGGTGTGCCTTTGTCTATCATCTCGGATCATGGTGCTCAATTCACTTCGCACTTGTGGAGGTCCTTCCAAAGAGGGTTTTATACCAAGGTAAAGCATAGTATGACCTTTCACCCTCAAATGGATGGCCAAGCAGAAGGAACTATCAAACCTCTTAAGGATATGCTTAGTGATTGTAGTTTGGAGTTTAAAGCTAGTTGGGATGAACATCTTCCACTCCTATGAGCTTCCCAGAGGAACTATCAAACCTCTTAAGGATATGCTTAGTGATTGTAGTTTGGAGTTTAAAGCTAGTTGGGATGAACATCTTCCACTTATAGAGTTCGCTTATAACAATAGTTATCATTCAAACATTGGCATGACTCTTTTTTAAGCTCTCTTTGGTAGATGTTGTGGATCCCTGGTTAGATGGTTTGAAGTGGGGGAGATGGCTTTACTAGGTCAATATTTAGTCAAAGAAGCCTTGGAGAAGGTGAGGTTGATAAGGGAGATACTGAAAATAGTCCAAAGTACACAAAAGTCATATTCCAATGTGAGAAGGAGAGATCTTGAATTTAAGGTTGGTGATTGGGTTTACTTGAAAGTCTCACCCATGAAGGATATAGTCTGATTTGGCAAGAAGGGTAAGTTGAGCCCAAGGTTTATGGGTCCTTATAGAGTGTTGAGGAGGATTAGTAAGGTGACCTATGAGTTAGAGTTGCCTATCAATATGAATATGGTTCGTACGGTCTTGCATATGTCTACATTGAGAAAGTGTGTAGGTGACCCAAGTGCTATTATACCTTTGGATGTTGTGGGTTTGGTAAGAGATAATTTTACTTATGAGGAGGTTTTGGTAGAAATTTTGATAGACAAGTCAAAAGGTTGAGAAACAAGGATGTAGCTTCCGTCAAGATTTTTGGAGAAACCAACAAGTTGAAAGTGTCACATGGGAAGCCAAGGAGGACATGAGAAAGCGATATCCATATCTCTTCCACTCAACTCAAGCCTAAGGTACTATTTTAAGTCCCCTATATGATTTCAAGTCTTACGTTTCAACCCTTATGTCATTTTGCATGCACTCATGTTTATGTGGACAAGTCTACGGTGATTTTTGACATTCATGTTGAGATTTTTGAAAATTATGTTTAAGTGCTTTTGTTGCGTTCATTTCTGGCTGGGATCTTCATGATTACCTCTCTTATGTACATTTCTTTGACATTAGGGGATGAATTTTCCCAAGGGGGAGATATTGAAACGCCTCGAAAAGGTGCCTCGAAAATGCCCATAATCATAATTTACATATATCTTAAAATTCGTGTGTGATATCAAAAATCCAAATTCATATTCTTGATCAGGGGTAAAATTGAGTGGGAAATTGGTATAACCCCAATTTTAGAAGATCCACAACGAAAATTGATTTTCACAATAATTTCAGAGGCAGAAGCTGTCAGCGATGGTTCCCCATGCGAACCTGTCACGGAGCAATGTTGCAACTTTCTTACTTTCCCTGTTTCGGCCTAAGGCATTAGGGTCTTGCCCCATGTCCTTTTATGTGTAAAAACACCTATACTTAGCCATTTGTCAACTCAATATCACTCAAAAATATTCTCAAAACCCTCTCCAACACTTAGCCAAGTATTCCATCAAAATTTAAGTTCCCAAGCTTAATTCCGAATCTCAGGAACCTAATTCAAGCTTCAAGTCTCCTTCAAGTTTAGATCAAGAAAAGCCCAAGTTTAATGTATCTGGATTTCAACCATTGGGTCCTTTTACCCATGGTGTCCAACCTTCTTTTTCATGAAAATAACATGTTTTTAAGTTGTATTACTTATCGGTATTACTTATTGTGGATTATGATTCTAAACTATGTTGGGCTTCAATGAAATGTTGATTGGAAACACATGTCTACCTATTTCAAGCTTATTCTATGAGATTGTTTGTCTATTGTGACTATGCATATTTTAAGCTATGAAACTATAATCTATTATGTGATTTGATGAGGGAGTTCAAGCGATCTTACATGCGGTTTTTACTATGTGTTGGTGGGTTAATTTATATTGAGTTTTCTCACATGATTTCACTCTTGAATTTCATGATTTTGAACTAGGATTATACACCTACCAAGTGTTTGATAAAATATCTTTACATGAATTTTTAAGTTATTGATGGTCTATGACATGGTATGCAAGTTAAGTGACTCTATGATGATTAAGGGATTGTATGTATGTATTGAATTCATGAAAAATATCTATAGTATTGCAAGTTGACCACACCTTGTTGGAGGGTGACATGCCCAATCACCTTGTTGAGGGAGTGAGATGCCTTAACCACTATGATGGGGGGTGACATGCCCATTTAGCTTGTCGAGGGGTATGTACCTTTACCACTATGATAGGGGAGGGGTGACATGTCCATCTACCTTGTCGAGGGGTATGTAACTTGAACTCTATGATGGGGGTTGACATGCCTATCTACCTTGTTGAGGGGTATGTACCTTATCCACTATGATGGGGCGTGACATGCCCATCTACCATGTTGAGGGTTATATATCTCAATCACCTTCCAAGGGGGTGGCATGCCTTGGATTCCAAGTAATAGCTTGCTTGGTCTATGATTATGGTCTCTTCCAACACATGTAATCTCTATTCTCAAGTTATATGTTTTACAAGTGTGTTTTACTTCAAGCATTGATCATGCTTGCCATATTGGTATTATATTATCCATTGCTTATGATTATGCATTTTGACTATGTTGGCCATGTCTTGTTGCATTATATCCTACAAACTTAGTACATTTAAACGTACTAACGCATACTCTATGCCTATATGATGTTACCATATAGGAATCGGAGCACCTCTTGATCATCCTCTATGTGGCTAATTAGGTGTTTTAGAAGATAAGCTTTGTTGAGTCCTTAAGTTCGGGGACACTAGCTATATTACTATTGTTATTTGTCTTCTTTATGTTGAACACTTGATACTATGAGGTGGAGTCCAGAAAGTGTCTTGGCCCCCCGCTCCAATCTATGTTTAGAGGTGTTTATTTGAACAAATGACGTACTTATGTTTTGAGCTTTGACTCTTCTATGTTTTATGCTATCAAAGACTTCCCTTAGTCCTATTTTCCCCTATGTATACCTCTATTATTGTTATTATGCTTTTGCAACTAAGGATATGTGATTGATATGCTATGAGGCTTTGTGGGGTTCCTTCAGGATCTCCATTTGCTATGTCACACCTAGGTCCTCGGCTTAGGTCATGACACCAGAGTTCTCCACCATTGCCCATGAAGTTTTGAATGACACCAGCCTACACGATGCTTACTAGGTATGCTAATAATTCACATGCCACTTTTGGATTTTGCTTTACATAAGCATACTGTCAAACTATCTCAAGCTCATAATTAAAGCTTAAATTCCATAATCAAGAGTAAAAAAAAGAGTTTAGGTCTTCGTAATTGAAAGAGGCCAAGAATCAATCCCATATACCTTAGTTAACCAAGAAGAAATAGGAGGAAATTTGATAAAGAAGAAAACCCTTTCTATAAGATTCGAGACAATCCTTCAATGTTCACCTTAGGGATTACTTAAGAGAGAGAAAGAATATAATTCTAAGTATGAGAATGAATTTGAATGAGCGAAGAAGAGTTTAGGTCATTTGAGTGTCTTAGGATAGTATTGGAAGTCATAAGAGCCCCTTAGGAGTAGCCATAATTACAAAAAAATACCATTAATGAAGTGAAAAAAAATTTGTGGCCAGGGGTCCCATGAGAGGGTCTCATGTTCCAACAAGGTCACATGGACCGTGAACCCTCATATGAAGCCACACTTAGCCAAATCATAGAAAACTCTACACGGACGGGCTTTATGAAAATAGCTATACCTGCTTGATCCAAACTCGGGATTAGGTGAAACTAGATGAGTTAGAAGATAATACATGCATAATCAAAAATACTTGATAAATCCCCAACATAAATTTCATACAAAATTCATAATAAGTGATACCTATAGGTAATACAACTTGAAATGATGCAATTTTCATAAAAAGTGAAGGTTGGGCTCCATGGGTGAAAGGACCCATGGATGAAGACCCATATACCTTAAGCTTGGGTTTTCCTGAGATTGTTTGAAGGAAACTTAAGGCTTCAATTGGGTATTTGAGTTCCAAAATCGAGCTTGAAATCCTTGACTTTGAATGAGATATTTGATGAAGTCTTGGAGTGGTTTTTGAGAGGGTTTTTTGAGTTATAGAGTTGAAAGAATAGCTAATTATGGGAGATTTCACATTTAAATGCGAGGAAATATGGAACATAAGAAAAATGTTACACTGGTCCACATCCAGTCCGCGACATGGACCAAACGAGAAGCAAAAATAACATCGTTCCATGCCTAAGTCGCGTCACGCTGGGGTACGGATGCTCTCTGGAAATCAAAAATTAGTAAAAAGTATGAGTCTAATAAAATTCAGGCTATACCCATTTCCCACTCAATTTTGCCCCCTGATCATGAATATGAAGTATGATTTCTAATGTCATGCACGGATTTTGAGATATATAAAATTTACGATTAAGGAACATTCTGAAGCTTTTGAGGGGCATTTCAATATCTTCCCCTTGGGAACATATATTCATCCCTGAATGTAAAAGAGACATACGTAAAATATGAAATCATAAGACTCTCAGCCTAACATGAATGTAGCAAATGCACTTAGACTTCATTTTCAAAAAGTTCAACATGAATGTCAAAAATCACTATAAACTTATTACCATGAACATGAATGCATACAAAAATGACATGAGGGCTGGAACTTAAGACTTGAAATCATAGATAGAACTTAATTTGTTATCTTAGGCTTGATTAGAGTGGAAGAGGTACGGATATCACTTTCTTGTCTACTTCGGCTTTCCATGTGACACTTTCCACTTGTTGATTCCTCCAATGGACGTTGACGGATGCTACATCCATGTTCCTCAACTTCTCATCGCTCAATATTTGCAATACCACCCTCGAATGATTCACATGTGCTTCTTCACTATGGGAACAAATCCATATATCATCCATAATGACCACTACTAATGTATCAAGGTAGGGTGTAAAGACCCTATTCATGAGATCAATAAATATTGCTGATGCATTAGTCAAGCCAAAAGACATTACTACAAATCCAAAATGCCCATATCTAGCCCGAGAAGCTATCTAGGAAAAATCAACTCTTCACTGTCAGTTGATGGTATTCGGACCAAAGATCAATCTTAGGAAAGTGACTATCCCCTTATCGAGAAGAACATCAAGGAACTCATTGACCACTAAAACCGACTCAATAGGAAGGACTTTAGACTCAACATCTCTAACCCTTACAAGTTTGTAAATGCAACCCTTAGAAATCAATTTTGGGCTACTTTAAGACAAGAAATGAATTTATCCTAGATCACCACTTTACAACTCTGCCACTCAAGTATGAGCTCCTTAGGGAATTGGAATCCAACTTTACCGGTTCTACAATCGATAGAAGTATGATATGCATGTAACCAATCCATCCTAAGAATACTATCAAAATCTACCATGTCAAGTTCAAAAAAATCACAAGTCATGAATTTATGCAATATGAACACGGAACAATCCCTATAGACTCTTCTCACAATAATGGACTTAGTAACAGTGTAGACACTTCATAAGGTTCGTACAACAATTTGGGACACATATGAAGCTTATTAGCAATAAAGGAGTAATGAAAGAAAGAGGGGTACCCGGATCTATCAATGCATACACATCATAATCAAGAACCTTTAACATATTGGTGGCAACATCGGGCACCTTATCCACCCCTTACTTTCCTTGTAGAGTATAAAACCTATTTTGCCTTGGAGCACCCCCTTATTGGCTCCTTGTTCCCTTTGATCAACATAAGAACATTTCTCTTGAGGTCAACCACCTTTACCCTTGGTTTGAGAAAGTGGACATTCTGCAATTTTGTGGCCCATCTCGCCACAAGCAAAGCATGCACCCATGTTCCTCCAACATGTGCCACCATGATACCTCCCACATTTTGGGTATCTAGGATGAGTTACCCCATCATCACCTCCTTGGAGCCTTGTGTTGGTCACCCAATCTTTAGCAACCCTCTTATTTGAAGTACTAGAGGATCGTTGGCCTTGAAACTCGCGACCTTATTGATGTCGACCACTCTCAAACGGAGCCCTCTTGGACTCCCCACTTCTCCTCTTCCTAAGTTTTCCCCCTCAAGTTGTTTAGCATATGTCATAAGCAAAGACAAATCCATATACATCATTGGCACTCTTCCTTTACCATGTTGGACACCCCCGACATAAACTTGTTCATCCTTGATCTAGGTTCGACAAGCAATTGAGGAGCACACTTAGAGAGCTTGCTGAACTTGAGGGCATACTCCATCACACTCATGGAACCTTGCTTAAGATTCATGAACTCCATCATTTTAGCCTCTCTTATCTTAATAGGGAAGAATCGATTGAGGAAGGCAGCCTTGAACTCCTCCCAAGGAATAGCATCATGATTTCCCTTCTCAAACTTCCATTGAACAAACCAAATTTGAGCCACCTTTAAGTTGATAGGTCGCTATTTCTGCCTTCTCCTCTGAATACACCCCTATAAAAGCTAGCACCCTATACACCTCATCGATGAACTCTTGAGGATCTTCCTCCGCTTTGGACCCATGGAACTCTAGAGGGTTCATCCTCATGAAGTCCCTCACTCTTCAGGCCAGAGTATGAGCTTGAGGACCTTGGGCCCCTTGATTCAATTGGTGGGTCATTGCATGTGCCAATATAGTGATGGCATTCTGGAGCACTATTTGAGTAGCCCCTTCTCCTTGAGGGGCTTGGTGAGCCAGATCCTCCTCGGGTGTGAGGGCCCACCAAGGTCTTCCTCTGTGTAGTGACATGATCTAGAAGAGCAAAGAGCATTTGTTAGGGGGAAAAAGCCTTATCTTACATCTAAAGCATGATATAGATCATGAAGAAGTGAAATATTTCCTAAATCGCCTCATTGCCTCCCATTCAAAGTTGTGGCATGCTTCACAACTATGAATAAGACTCTAATCTACATGGTGTGTTGGATTTTCGTGCACTATCAACAACCTAATGCTTTGATATGAATCTTGACATGACCCAAGCCTAGGGCCCAGAGGTGACACGGTGAATAAAAAGTCTAAGACATCCCAAACAAGCCTCTTAATTGTAACATGTACACATTCTTAGTTGCAAAAGCAAAATTAAACAAAAATAAGAGTCATATGATAAAAATGGGAAACATGGGACTAAGGGGTCTTTGATAATCATCAAAGGATAAAAAGAGTGTAGCTCGTAGTATATACAAGCATAGTATCCAACAAACACCTCCACTTTAGAATGGAACGGGGGCCAAGACACTTCCTGAGCTTACCTTTATAATACTAATAGTAAGTATCCAACATAAAGAATAAGTGTCAACATAGCATGAATAATATAGATATTGTCTCTAGAGTGGAGGACTCACCAATGCTTTCTACAAGAATTCCACTAGCCACGTGGATGAGAAGGATCAAAAAGAGCTCCAGTTCCTACATGGTGATATCATACAGGCACAGAGAATGCATTAGTACGTTCGAATGTACTAAGTATGTGGGATGCAATGCAACAAGAATGGTAAGCCATAATAAAAAGATGCTTAACTATAATCATTGAACGTAAGCTCAATATGGAATACATGCTCAAAACCTTATATAAACATGCATGAGATTGGCCAAATAGACACCCACTCACCTTATGATAAAACATTTTTAGAGAGTATTACCAATACCCTTACCTTACGACATAGTCTTTTTGGTAGGTAGTATAAGATGTCCCTTACCTTACGATATCATCTTTTCTGTGGGAGTCACAATTTATTCTACCTTATGGCATAGCCATTTTTGTAGGTATTATAGGATGTCCTTGCTTTACAATATAATTTTTTTGGTAGGAGTTAAAGAGATATCCTTACCTTATGGTACAATCTTTTTGATAGGAGTCATGATTTATTCTACCTTGAAACATGACCTTTTCGGTAGGTGTGATATGATGTCATTACCTTACGATATAATCTTTTTGGTAGGAGCACAAAACAATAGCTCATCAATCATTACACCAAACAATCAAGAAAGGGCTTCACATTTCACATGAGAGTAAAACATAGCATAAGAGTTCAAAAATTCTCTTGTAGATCATGGGAACTTTTCATGGGCTTAATACATGCATGGGAACCCATAATTATCTTGAAATCACTTGACTTGCAAATCATGTAAACAACTTGAAAATCCTTGTTATGTAATTTTATCAAACATATGGTGAGTATATGCAATTCAAGAGTATAGAACTAGAAGGAGTGAAACCAAATCATTTCAAAGTCATTCAAATCAACCCACCAATATTGTAGTAAAACCTTCATTTTTAGTATCATGAAATCCATCTCAAAAGTTCAATAATTTTTAGTTATCAAAGCTCAAATCATGCACAATCTAAATAGATATAAATCAACTCATGGAATGAGTTTAAAGCACATATTCATGCATAATCAACAGTATTTGATAAAAGCCCAACATAATTTTCATAGAAAATTCATAATCAGTGATACCCATAGGTAATACAACTTGAAATCATGCAATTTGCATAAAAAGATAAGGTTAGGCTCCATGGGTGAAAGGACCCATGGATTAAGACCCACATATCTTAAGCTTGGGTTTTATTTAGACGAGTTTGAAGAAAACTTGAAGCTTGAATTCGGTCCTTGAGTTCCAAAATTGAGCTTGAAATCCTTGATTTTTAATGAGAGATTTGATAAAGTCTTGGAGAGGTTTCTGATAGGGCTTTGTGAGATAGAGTTGAAAAGATGGCTAAGTATGAGAGATTTTTTGTTTAAATGGGCATTGGACGAAATATGGAACATAGGGAAAATGTTACACTGTTTGTATCCAATCCATGATGCGGACCAAATGCAAAGAAAAAATAACACTGACCTGCGCCCAGTTAGCATCACGCCTAGGGCGTAGATGCTCTCTAGAAATAAAAAATTAGTAAAAATTATTTTTCGCTGCGAATCTTCTAAAATCCATTTTATACCCATTTCCCACTCAATTTTTCCCTAGATCAAGAATATGAAGTCAGATTTCTAAAATCACGTATAGATTTTGAGATATATAGAAATTACGATTATGGGGCATTTTGAACCATTAGAGGGGCGTTTCAAATCCTCAAGTTAAGTGACCCTCTGTGATTGTAGAGGCTTCATCTTGATAGGTTGAAGAAATGACCAGAAGCAACAACTGCTGCAATAACAATTTTGGTGAAGTCCCAAACTCTCTGATGGGGGCTCAGGATTCGTTCTAAGCCTCATCTGCTCAAGTAGACTATCTATTCCACCAAATTCGAAGTTCTAGACTCAATGGAGTGGTCAAAATTTTCATACGAGGCCATCTCGATAAAAAGTACGTCCCACTCCTAAGTGTTGTTTTTAACCAAAATCCACCCAGGAGCTTGGAATTAGTTCTGAAGTCTTGAAATTAAACAAAAGATCATTCTAGGCCAATCTCAATATTCCTAGGCTAGCTACACTAATAGAATTTTCATCTGGGCATAATTTCCACAAATGTTGGCCAAGGTCTACCTTAGACTAAATTTCAAAGGCTAATATAGTAAATAATTTAAACTTATTCCAAATGCCTCAGAACTTGAGCCGATCATCATCTAGCCTCAAATGATCAAACCAGTGCTTATAGAATTATCAAAATTTCATTTTGAGGCCATTTAACCACTTTTTTGATTAAAGCCAACTTTTTTAGTTATAAATGCTCAAAATGTTAAAACTTGCAAAAACAATCCAAATGAACAACCAGGCAACTATATCAAGTCATAAGTTAATTGACCTATAGGAATGCTTTAATCGATAATAAAAAAGCAACATCAAAAAAATGAACTATAGGCTCGTTACATATTTTTTGAAACAATAAATCATCAACATGCAATAATAAAAAGAATCATAGAATTACCAGTTCTTGTGATACATACAACTATCAAATGCACTCCTTGAGAATCCATATCTGATAGATCAATCCTCTTTGAAGCACTGGCTATGAGATCGGCTCAAACCGTACAAAGGCTTTTTTTATTGGCATACATAATCTTCTTTTCCCTCAGATATGAAACCTTCAAGATGATCCATGTAGATTGTTTCTTGTGGATCACCATATAAGAAAGAAGCTTTGATATCAAGCTGTGTGAAGATCTAAATTAAATAGTGCAACTAATGCTAGTAGCACGTGAATTAATCTACATTTTATACTGGAGAAAACATCTCATTCTAGTCAATTTCCTCCTTTTTACCAGAACCCTTGCAACTAATCTCGGCTTGAAACTAGCATCTTCCACTACTAGAATACCCTATTTTTTTATAAACCTATTTACATCCAACTATTCTCTTCTCCTCTGGCATCTCAAGGCCCATGTCTTATTTATTTTGAAAAGACTCTATCTCTTCCATCATGGCTGATGGCTATTGTGCAACATCCTTGTATGAAGTTTTTCAATATACAAAGAGAGCTTGCAGTCCTTAATCTCTTCTTCTACAGGTATGAATATATATGTAATCAGATTTGCTTTCTCTATAAGAAATTCTAATTTTTGTATTTTCATTTTGTCCCTTCCCTTCACAATTATGTATTGTTCATTGGTAGCAAAATTTTCAAGATCTGCATTTATTGACTTATTAGGGCGATTAAGGAAATGTATGAAGGAGCCTAAACTCGAGTAAGAATGGTAGGAGGAGACTAAGTATTTTCCTATTGAGATGGGACTCCATCAAGGATCTGTGTTGAGCCTTTTCTTGTTTGCCTTGGTGATGAATGAGCTGATGCAATCTATCGAGGAGGAGCTTCCATGGTGTATGCTACTTGTAGATGACATAATACTGATTGATAAGACTCAGACTAAAGTTAATTATAGGTTGGAGGTTTGGAGACACGCCTTAGAGTCAGAAGGGTTTAAATTGAGTAGGACTAAAATAGAATACTTAGAGTGCAAATTCAGTATTATGAGGGATGAAATAGATATGGATGTGATGCTTTCAATCAACCTATCCCCATGAGAGAAAACCTTAAGTATCTTGGATCCATCATCCAGAGTAGTGTTGATATCTACGATGATGTCACATATCGTATTGGGGTAGCATGGACCAAATGGAGGCTTGCCTCTAGAGTGTTGTGTGATAAGAAATACCACCTAAACTCAAAGGTAAGTTTTACAGAATGGTGGTTAGACTATCTTTGCTGTATGGGGTAGAGTGTTGGCGAATTGAAAATACATATGTTCAAAAGATGCATATCGCAAAGATAAGGATTTGAGATGGATTTGTGGTCACACCAAGATTGATAGGGTTAGGAATGAAACCATTTAGGAGAAGCTAGAGGTGACCCCTGTGGCTGATAAGATGAGGGAATCGAGACTGCAATGGTTTGGATATATGCAGAGAAAGAGTACGATGCTCTTATTAGAAGGTGCGAGGGGTAATTTTGGGAGTTAAATAGAGGGTTAGAGATAGACCGAAGAAGTATTAGGGGGAGGTTATTAGACAAGATATGGTGAAACTTGATCTCACCGAGGACATTACCTTAGATAGAAAGAAGTGGAGGTCGCGAATTAGAGTATTAGGCTAATTGGTTAGTAGTTTAGGTGGTTGTCTAGTAGTATAGCAGGAGTAGTCGTGGGTTATATCATGTGTAGTCACTATATATCATTCATGTGTTAATTTTATCATGTTAAACATTGTCATATGCTTTTGGTTATTAGTCGCTCTTTCTTTTCCCTTTTCTTCCCTTTTTATCATATCTAGTTTATTCTGCTTATGGGTTCTTGAGATGAGGGTTCCCATGAAACAATCTCTCTACCTCTATGAGTTAGTGGTAAGGTCTAAGTACATTCTATCCCCCCCCAGACCCTACTTGTGGGATTTAACTAGGTATGTTGTTATTGTTGTTGCATTTTTTTACTTATCAATTTGAGTCTTTTGATTATTTTCCATAGTAAGCTCCACTAGTGCCTTTACCTGTACGTTGGCCTCATTTCCTAATAACTCTATAGAATCTTTATGAGGATCAAGTATACAGGATTTTTGTCAAAGGTAAAATCTCTAATAACTACAAATTTAAGACAAAACACCAAAGCCTATACCCTTTTACTCCATCTACTTACCGTAAAAATACACCTCATTTGGAGTCTTAAAGTCAATCATTGATACTGCTATTCCTTGACAATATGAGAAGCAGTGTGAATTGCTTCAGCCTAAAATATTTTGGAAATACAAAGAGCATACAATGTGCCTTCTCAAGAAGTGTTATCTTCATCCTCTTGGCAACTCCATTCTACTGTGGTCTATGCCTGAATGTTTTATGTCTTATGATCCCCTGATCCCCACTGAAATGAAATGTATGCAAAGATACTTGATTTTTCTCACCATTTAATTCTCAACCAAAATTTCCTATTCTTCAAATTCTTCAAAAGTATAACCTTTTGCTTTCAAGAAATACACCCAAATCTTTCACAAAAAATAATCAATATATGTGGAAAGATGCTTCTTTCATGACTTCGTTGGAAGCTTAAATGACCTCATAAATTGGATAGAATGTAGGCTAACACCCCTCCCCTCCTGTGCGGGCTAATAATAGTCAACAGGGGGGTGAATTGAAATTTTAGTTGATAGTTGACTGAGTTTAAGTGGTAGTCGATCGAGATAGAAACTTAAAAGTAAAGGAGAGAGTAAAAGACACAACGATGCATACTGGATCTAATCACAAATGTGGTACCTAGTCCAGTCCCCTTGGGTCTGTAGGGTTCCTTTATGGTTCAAATGAAAGGTGTTTACAAACTATGTTTCTGTCACTCTGATGTACAAATATGATTTTCTTTTCAACTCCTCTCAAGAAAGCCTAGCTAGAAAATCTCACTCTTTTTGTCTCTTTATTTACAATTGTTCACACTCAATAGTACAATGCTTTGTAGAGTAGAATAGTAGAGTTTTTCAGTCTAAATTATTTTCTCAAAAGTACAATCTACTAAGTCTAGGAAGAGGCTAATATAGGAGGTACGGAACTAGCCATTTTGGTGTTTACATGACCCAAGGGATTTCTTCCAATCAAGGATATTAAAGGGGAAATGCTTGATTGGGGATGCATCCTATCACGACCCAACCTATGGGCCGTGACTGGCATCCGTTTGGGGCCGGGCATGAAACGCAGCCCCCGAAGAAAGGGGATCAGTACGAAGTATGTACCGAATATGTAATGCGGGAAGCATAGATATAAATAAGAGTAGTAGAGCAATAAAGGTATAGATTTCAAACTCCTATGTACCATTAACAAAAATCTCGAGGTACTTACTTGCCAAAAATCGAAAATGTCCAGCGAACCAACCAGATGCACAATAGACATATATAGATATTCGCGGGCCGACAAGGTCACCGCTGCGGTCAAACCGCCAACAGACACAATAGATGTACAGAATATCCAAACTGGTTATACCTCCAAATTATCTCAGGGTCTCTATTCAAGATTCAGATTCAAATTATAACATTTACCTTTCCCACATGCCAACAATAGAACAATTGAACCGTTATATATCCAAAATATCAAACATAAGATAAGTGAGCCAGGGAAGACCGCTGCACTCACAAATTTGAATATCTAAATAAGAAAAATCAATATCTGAATGACAAAGACCAACGTTAGATTACTCAGACAACCACAGCAAGTCCACAATACACTAACACAATATTATCTGAATAAGACAAATCAACATCTGAATGAAAAAGACCAATGTTAGATTATTCAGACAACCACAGCAAGTCCACAATACACTAATGCAATATCGAAAGCTACGGATAACAACTTTCATTAGTTCATAGCAGGGTTTTCACCATAACACAAGATTTTTTTTATAGACCTCCACATATTTACAAATTGAATATCAAGAATAGTACTTTTGTTGCGCAAATTAACAAACCCAGGCAAAATGTATAATAATAGAATACATACTTAGAATCTCAAAATACTTAATTATCAGAACGAACGACGTATAGCAAACAAGTTCAAGTATAGGGTAAATGCATATCGTGCGAAAGTTGGACTCCTTCAAACTTACTTTCATTTATCATTTCCCTAAATCACAAGAGTATAAAACATCAATGACTATTTATAAGGATGGCTAGGAATAGAATAAAGTAGGTGTAAGTTTGGATTGCCAAGAGAATGAGTTTTCTTCAAACTTATCACATTCATATCATTAACTTAGTCATGCAAAAATATAGAAATCTTTACATACTTAGCAAACACATCAATTTACATAGTTGCCAAATTTATCATACTATAGGAATCATACTCTCCCATCCAACAAACTTGAGTACAAAGGAGTCAAGGTAGGACAACTTCCTTAAGGTTACTAGGAAGGAGCAAATGTATGCTTTAGGTCCAAGTTTGAGACACCAAGGAGTTTCTCAAACACAATCATAGTTAATACTTCGAATTAGTCATGCCACAAGAAGGAAAACTTAACATACCTCTCTTCCTTTGCCAAATTAGATCCAACGATAACCATAATTAGTCTCTTTTCATTATGGACTTCAACTTCCAAACTTATATTCTAAAAATTCTACGAAAATTTTGACAGCATAACCCCTTAATTTAGACCATCCCGGGGTTCCAACTTGACCCCATTTGATCAATAACAACAACAACAACAATCACATAACACCAATAAAGCATTCTAAGTTCCAAAACCTCCATAAGTCGCTAACGAACTTCATTATTTAGCAAACTGAAAACGGGGACTGCGCACTTATTTCATACCCCTATAACATATCCAAATACATTTACACAATCTAAAATCGTCAAAACGCTATAATGTTTTTCACTTTAAAGGCTCAATTTTGAACAACTCAACCAAGGATGCATATCAATAATTTCTAATGATCCTTCCATCCCACAAGAGTCATTCCAAGCTAATTAAACCCACACATATGTAATACAAACAACAAAATCACATTTGCCTTCAAGAACCTTATTCGAACAAGATGTTCCATAATCTTAAAACTCAATCATTCAAGCAAATTTTCTTGGTAATTTTACTCATTTAACAATCCTTAAACCATTTACAAGCTTCAATTCAACTCACAAGAAGAGAAAATTCACTTACCTTCAAAATTAGTTCGCAACTTCATAACTTCGATTTGGACTTTCTAAGCGTTTCCTTGCCGAACTATTGTTTCTATGATGCTTGGGGATCCAATATACTAGGCTTGAAGCTTTGAATTTGAAGAAGAAGCAAAAATTGCAAAAAAATTTTGAAGATACTGTAGCAAGTACTGTAGCAACCCGAGAAGGGTTGCTACTGTTCACTCTTGCTCCTCATTTTTTTAAGTGTGAAGATGAAGGAAATGTCTAGAACTCCCTCTTGCACACATATGTATATGTATATATAGAATATTATGAGGACTTAAGTGTGAAGATGA
>DF365717.1:0-11171 GCA_000787875.1 Solanum virginianum
ACCGGCTTTGCTTAAATTGGCGTCATAAGGAGATGGGCTTAGGATATGTTGACATTTTGATGTGTGAGTGCTGGGCCTCAGTTCGCCCCGGCTCATAAGTGAGTGCTGGGCCACAGTTCGCCCCAGCTCACTGATCGACATAATGTCATTCTAGTATTATGATACGTGAGTGCTGGGCCTCAGTTCGCCTCGGTTCATCTATCCTATGATGTGAGTGTTGGGTCTCAGTTCGCCTCGGCTCACGAGTGACTGCTGGGCCATAGTTTGCCTCAACTCACTTCAGCTACATTTGGGATTTGTGTCGGAGACTTTGGGATTTGAACTTTCTGGTGTGAAGCAGTGGACGAATATCAGTTTCCAACCGTATGCTATTCTGATAACCATATGTGAACCCTATGCTTATGTTCAGTTTGATACTCTGATGACTACATGTACATCTTATGTCTACGTTCAGTTATTATTCTGGTATTGATGTGTACATTCTGCTTTAGATATTCAGTACGTCCTTCGTACTAACCCCCTTTCTTCGGGGGCTGCGTTTCATGCCCGCAGGTTCAGTCATACAGGGTAGCAGAATTCCAGCTTAGGCCTCAGTTGTAGTTGAAGAGCTCTTTTACTTCAAAGCTACTTTTGGTACACATGGTTGCATTTACAAAGGACATGACCAAGAACACAAAATGGCCATATCGTGTCCTAAAGGCTGTTTTTGGAATATCACTTTTCCTCACCTTCAACTTATGGTAACTCGATCTGAGGTCTATCATGGAGAAATAGGTAGCACCCTGAAGTTGGTCAAATAGATCATCTATCCTGGGAAGAGGATATTTATTCTTTATGGTAACCTTGTTTTGTTGCCTGTAGTCCATGCACATTCTAAGAGACACATCTTTCTTACACACGAATAGGACAGGAGCACCGAAGGTGAGACACTAGGCATTATGAAACCTTTCTCTAACAAGTCTTTCTATTATTTTTTCAATTCTTTCAACTTTGCGGGGGCCATTCTATAAGGTGGAATTGAAATGGGTTTGGTCTCGGGAAGAATATCAATCCCAAAGTCCATATCCCTATCAGGAGGGACTCCAAGTAGATCATTAGGAAACACCTCAGGAAACTCATTCAAAATCGGGATGACTCAAGAGTAGCAGATTCAATCTCATCAGACTTGACTCGCACAAGGTGGTAAATACAACCTTTGGAGATCAACTTTCTGGCTATAAGATAAGAAATAAATTTGCCCTTAAGTGCAACAAAACTCCCTTTGCACTCTAGAACAGGCTCATTAGGAAATTGAAACTAAACAATTTGGGTTCTACAGTGGACAAAATCATAACAGGCATGAAGTCAATCCATGCCAAGTATCACATCAAAATCAACCATCTCTAATTCTACCAAGTCCGCTAAGGTGTCTCTATGATAAATGGACACTACACAATCTTTGTAAACTCTCTCAGCTATGATAGACTCACTAGTAGGAGTGGAAACAGCAAAAGGTTCAAACAAACACTCTGGAAGAATGTCAAACTTACTAGCCACATAAGGAGTCACAAAAGACAAAGTGGCACCCAGATCAAGAAATGCATAACAATCAAAGGTAAAGACTCGAAGTATACTATGACAACATTTGGTGCAACCTCCTGATCCTATCGATTACCCATTTCATAAAGGAAGTTCATCCCGCTTCCTGTACCTGCAGAAATACCCCTTTGTTGATTGCCAGCTAGAGGTGCTGCGGAGGATTGTGGTCTGCTACTCCCTTCACCCCGTCTCCTCTTTGGACAGTCATAACTGAAGTGGCCAGTCTGTCCACATGAATAGCAAATATCTCTCCCCACACGACACTCACCCAGATGAAGCTTACCACACTTGTCACAAGGTGGCTTTCCCATCGCACATTGGGTCACACTAGCCTGAGATTGTGCATCCTGAGCCTTGTAATTATGATAATCATGAGATTTTTTATCATACTTGTTTGGATGAATGGGCGCACTCGCTATAGAAGGTGCATGATGAGATGATCTTTTCTGAAAGTAGGACTTGTCCCCCTTATTCTACCTTTGCTGGCTAGGCTCATGTCCTGCTGACTTCGCCTTTCTGTTCATCTTCTCCTCTTTATCTCTTTTCTTATCTTCCTCTATCTGCTGGGTATACACTATGATTATGGAGATGTCCATGCCGAGGATCAGTAAGCCCACCTTACACTCTTTCTGCACATGTCTGCCTGACCAAACACAAACTTTCTCATCCTTGCCCTCATGTCTTGCACCATCTCCGGAGCATACCTGGACAGCTTAATAAACTTAAGGTTGTACTCCTTCACAATCATCCCTCCTTACTTTAGGTTCACAAACTCATCCACCTTCGTATCCCTTAACTCTCGAGGAAAGAAGTGGTCAAGGAAGGCAGTCTCAAACTCCTCCCACTGATTGTACCAAACATTAGCAATATCCTTCAATTGGTATGAATCAAGCTCCACTCCCTTAATCTCATCAGCATGCATCTCTTTCAAGACCTTGTATATTTCATTAATGAAGTTCTGCGAGTCCTCCTCAACCTTAGACCCCATATACATTGGCGGGTTCATCCTCAAAACATCTCTGAGTCGGGTGGCAATTGAGGGCTCCTGTGAGCTAGAACTAGGAGTTTGTAGACCCCGACTGTTACCCTGAGAGGCCACCAACTGAGTCAGCATGGTGATGGCTCCCCTAAACTCTGCCTCAGTAGTGGGAGCTGGCTGGGGTTGAGCAGGGGGCGCCAGTGGGACCTCAGCAGTCCTAGCAGCCCGTCCCCGTCTCCTTGCCTTTGGCTAGTCTGGGACCTCAAGTTGGGTGTTCTGAACAGCTGGGGCTGCGGCATCTCTCTAAGCTGTTGTTCTCTTTGGCAACATTTTTGTAAACATGTAATGCACGAGTTAAAACGCGATTACCATAAAGTTAAACTTTATCGCACGAATCCAGATTATAGAAGAAGGGTAACACTTTCTAATGTCCTATAGCCTCCTGCTTATGAAGTGTGGTGTACAACACATGCATAAATAAGACTCTACTAAATAAGATTTCATAAACTCCTTGGGACACTCGAACTCTGTGCTCTGATACCAAGTTTGTCACGTCCTGGGAGGGTACCCTAGGTGTAACCGGCACTCAGAGACTATTGCTAGCCCCCCAAGCGAACCACCTAGTCTCATCGCATTTGTTCAATCCATTCATTAGCGGAAGGCATTTAAGAATTAAAAGGGCCTAATAGAGGGCTACAGGCTATCATAAGATCTATCATACGGGCTAAGGATAAAAGAACAATCTCAATATAAGTAAGAAACAAAGAAACGACTTCAACATCAACTATCATATGTCTATGTCTATGAAGCCTCTATAATTAGTGTTTATGAAGGTACCATGACAAACCATGGCTACCACAATCAAGATAAATGACATCAAAATAGATAATAGAGAATAAATATGTCCTCCGAAAATAGGAGATGACTCACCAAGTCTGGAAATCACGATTCTCTAAACCTCAACAATTAGACTGCTGAAGTCCTCTGTCTACAGAATCTACATCATAAAACGATGCAACACCAAAGGGGCGTTAGTATGCGGAATGTACTGTATGTAAAACGGGTTAAAATAAACAATAAGGCTATACAATATACAATGATATCAACTCATCAATCACTCAACCTCAACTCAGAGTAAGGAACATGACTTTATCACATCAATATCCATCGAGACATCACACTATCACATCAATCTCAGAGTACTATCAATATGTAAATTATTTGGGAGTCTCTATAACCGACAATAACCACCTATGAGCCAGTGATGAAACAAAGAAGAGATGTTGTTGCCACATCTGCCCAGTACCTTGCCGGGGTAAATGATGAGTTTGTCGGGGATTCCAAAGAAGTCTGTCAAGTCCTCTGCGGGACAAAGGAAACATCCGCTTTCATGGTCCAATCCTCTTCTACGTTGGCCACATAGTTAATGAGCACGAGTGAGACTCACTCTTGCCCATTTCGGTGCTAATACTCCTCCCAAGACTCAATATGCTCATAAGTCTATCACAGTCAGACAGTCAAGGCTCTAGATATTACACAGTTAGATAGTCAAGGCTCTAGATATTACTCCTAAATTCATTCTTGGAGTCTTTAACAGACAATTCATGTAGGATAAATACAAAATTATATAATAATACATGTAAACAGTTGATTCAAAGTATGATGATTATCAATTTAAGATATTATATAGAAATTAAAGATCAATTTCAAGAAAATCTTCAAGAATTACAACTCAAGACCTATCAACTATCAACTATCAATCTACTACATGCATTGGGGCACATGGAAGAACAATTCCATGTTTCAGATAGCCTTTACATACCTGGGATGACGAATTTCCAACTTTCCTTCAAGAATTTAGACTTGGCCTTTGAAACCCTCGTCTTTCTCTTTTCTCCTTCTCTCAGTTTCTCCCGTTTAGACTTAGAAAAAATGGGTTTCGTGAAACTCTTTCATACGAATTTAGGCTTCGAAATACATTTTGGGGTATTAAAATATGTTGAGAATACCCAAAATACCCTTTCTGCATTTAAAAGAAAATCACTAGAAAAATTGTACTAGTCTGCGACGCGCCAGGGGCGCAAACCAGTACATTTCGCGAATATTTAGAAATTTTCAATTCCCGTTGAAAATTTAAGAAAAAACAAAGTGTTGCTCCATGCCCTCTCCGCATCGCGCCAGGGGCGCAAACAGACACTGTCTCAATATTAAATAGCAAAAATTATTTTTTCACTCTGGTTGCTCTTAAATCGGGTCGAGACCAGTTTTCACTCAATTTTCCACGCTGATCACAAATTTGATCTCGAATTTCCTATTGGAGCTTTGAAAGACGCATTATGCACACGATTATGTTTTAGGAGCATTCTGATAATTTTACGGATTGTTACAGTACGGCCATCCTCCGAATACAGGGGAGGACTCATCAAGTCTCTGTTTGGGAACCTGTGAACCTCAACGATTCGATTGCTAAAGTCCTTTGTCTACAGAATCTGCATCATAAAATGTGAAATGTATTGTATGTAAAATGGGCTAAAGTAAACAGTATAAGCAATATACTATAAAATGACATCAGCTCATCAATCACCTAATCTCAACTCGGAGTAGGGAACAGGACTCTATCACATCATCATCCATCAATACTCATACTATCACATCAAGCTCAAAGTACTATCAACATGAAACCTATCTGGGAGTTTCTATAACCGACAACCACTACCTGTGAGCTGGTGATGATACAACGAAGAGATGTCATTGCCACATCCGCCCAGTACCTTTCCAGGGTAATGGATGAGCCTATCAGGGGATCCTAAAAGTCTATCAAGTCCTCTACGGGACGAAGGAAACATCCGCTTTCACAGTCCAATCCTCTCCTACACTGGCCACGTAGTTAATGAGTGCGAGTGAGACTCACTCTTACCCATTTCAGTGGTAATACTCCTACCAGGACTCGATATGCTCATAAGTCTATTAACATCAGGATGGTTATACAACCAACCTCCCTCAGGTAGGGACCTCCTCTCATCTATCCTTCTATCAACTCATGGAAAAGAAATCATCCTTTCAAACTCTACCTCAATCTCGTTTAAATTCTAAGGACACTAATTACAACAACTTCAGCCATCAATATACTCTTCTCAGGACACAAAGCATAGAAATAAATACACCCAGACAGTCAAGACTCTAAACATTACCCCTAAGTTCTTTCTTGAAGTCTTTAACAAGGAAACCATGAAGGGTTGATACACACTCATACAATAAAACAAGTAAACAGTTAATTCAAAGTATGATGATAATCAATCTATACTACATTAAAAGTGTGAAGACCCTTAATAATGTTGATTGAACTTTTTACCCTTCATTAAAAGACCTTTCTTTAGACAAAATCGTCTTTTTCACCTTTCTTTTAGAATTATTAATTTGACAATATTAAAAATAAAGAAAAATTCCTACACAGAATCCTTTTCCAACTAAAATATACTTGGTGTAAAAGAAAATTAGTCAAAAAATTTTAAAAGGGAAACCACGTCCAAAAACAAATTAAAGGGAAAATTGAATAAAGAAAAAAATCCCTACACAAAGAATCTTTTTCCAACTAAAATAGAATAAAAGGAAATTAGTCAAAAAGAAAAAAAATAAAAGGAAAACGTCCAAAGTGAATAAAAAAAAATTAGGAAAAAACTTCCAGTAAAGTTTTCCTGCCTATATGATATCACCACAAAAATAAAAGGAAAACGTCCAAAGTGAATAAAAAAAAATTAGGAAAAAACTTCCAGTAAAGTTTTCCTTTTTTTAGAAAACACGATTTGGTTAATTTTATTGTTTACTTTTTTTCCGTTTAACTAACACAAGTTTCCCACTTTGAAGAGGAAACCCAAATAATGATTTTTTTTAAATGGGGAAAAGATATTAACTGTTTAAAAATAAATAAAAGTTCTTCTAATTTCATCATGAATCCTAATTATATGATGAAAAGTTTTGTCCTAAATACAATAAAATATTATTTTCTTTTCTTTTTGATTTATGACTTCTCTACTTCTATAAAAACACTTCAATTTCAACTTTTGATTCACTCACCCCTTCATCACTTTGTACTAAGTGGTGTTGGATCTTATTTTGATTATCAGGTTTTCTTATATTATACACTCACTTTCTTTGTTTTATATTTCCCTTCAACTTTTGATTCATTCACTCCCTTCATCAATTTGTGCTTAGTGATGCAGGATCTTATTTTACGATTTTTTTCAAACTTCAATTTGATTATCAGGTTTCCTCATAATATACACTCACTTTCTTTGTTTTATATTTCCCCCCTTTTTTTTCATCTTTTGAATTTAAAGAAAATAATATTAATTGTTATGCCAGCTTAACTTGCTTCATTATTAATTTTTTAAATAATTTATTTTTGACAATCTTGCAATGAATTCTGAGGAGGACTTGACCAATGAAGTTGTGACAATTAATACTTTAAAAATACGATTCTTACTAGATAATAAAAGTTTTACTTATTGACAATAGACCAATAAAATAATATAAAAAAGACATCAATGAAGGCACTCGAAAGACTTTAACATTTGTTGATGAAATTAAGGATTAAAGATACCATCAGACAATTTTGAGAATTGCTCCTTATGATTTGAGGTAAACTTGCTATATTTTTTATTTAGTCTTAAAGTTAATTAATAATTTATTATTATATATTCTTGAGAAACAAATTGCAAATTCAAGTGGAAAACTAGAAATAACAAGTTATCTATCTATCTATCTATCTATCTATCTATCTATCTATCTATCTATACTATATTAAAAGCGTGAAGGCCCTTAGAAATGTTGTTTGAACTTTTTACCCTTCATTAAAAACTCTACTTTAGACATAATTATTTTTTCATCTTCTTTTTAATTATTAGTTTAATAATATTAAATATTAACTATAATAAGAATTAAATAGAAAATATTTTCTTATTATAATTAAATTCATACAAGGAGAATGTTTTCCTAACTAAAATAGACTAAGAGCCCGTTTGGATTAGCTGAAAAAGGTGGCTTTTAAAAAGTTTTTCAAAAGTACTTTTTAAAGTGCTGAAACTTATTTTAAAAATAAGCAGTTACATGTTTGAATAAAAGTGCTTAAGTTGAAATAAAAGTTGTTAATTTGTTTGGTACCAAAGTGTTGTTAAGTACTTTTTTTTATCAAAATATCTGAAATACCCTTAAATTGTTACACATTATAAAATGTCAATTACTACTCTAAATTTTTGTTTCTAAATTAGATTAAATTAGAATTAATTTATTTTAATTCATCTTCAATATAAATTGATTATATAAGTTAATTTATATATCTAAGTTATTTTTAATATTTAAAATATATAATTTTAATAAAATATATGAAATATTTGAGTTTGTTTAAAATTATACTTGTAATAAGTAATGTCATATTTTTTTCTTTATCATAAATAATTTTAAAAAAATAAAATAAGAAGAAAATAATTTAGAAGAAGAAAAAGAAAGAAAGAGCAAGAAAAAGAAGAAAAAACAGGAAGAAGGAAAAAATGGAAGAAAGAAAGAGCAAAAATTTTTAAAAATGAAAGAATAAATAGGAAAATAATATGAGCAAAATAATATAGAAATTATAAGCAAACATTATCGATAAAAAGGTAAATTTGCTGGTCAAACATAAATGACTTTTAAGCTAAAATAAAAAAAAATAGAGACGACCAACTTCTAACTTTTGACTTATTTTAAGTTATTGTTAACTTATTTTAAGCTATTTTAGGATTAGCCAAATATTTTCAAAAGCTAAAAAAAGCTTAAAAGCAAGTTTGACCAGCTTTTAAGCTCATTCAAATACCCGCTTAGTCAAAAGGAAAATAGTAAAAAAAATTCAAATAATAGGAAAAAAATCTTCGCAAAAAATGTCCCATAAAAATAGGTGAAAAAAAGTTTCAAAAAGAGGTCCAAAAATACTAAAAAAAAAAAGAATCCAAAAATTTCCTTGAAAAACAATTGATTACTTTAAAAATAATTTAATTTTCATTTAAGTTCAAAATCCTAGAATAGGAGTAGAATTTGTATGAAATTAAAGACAATTTAGTTTTCTTTTAAGTGCAAAATTATTTAACAGACTTAGTAAAAACAAAGTCAAAAACTTTTCAAATAATTGGCAAAAAATCTTTGAAAAATGTCCCATAAAAATAGACAAAAAAAAGTTTGAACAAAACATCCAAAAATACTAAAAAAGAAGGTCCAAAAATTTCCTTTAAAAAAATTATTACCTTAAAAATAATTTAATTTTCCTTTTAAGTTCAAAATCCTAGAATTTTAGGAATATAATTTGGGTGAAATTAAAGATAATTTAGTTTTCTTTTTAAATGCGGAATTAGTAGAATTTGTGTGAAATTAAAGATAATTTAGTTTTCTTTTTAAATGCGGAATTAGTAGAATTTGTGTGAAATTAAAGATAATTTAGTTTTCTTTTTAAGTAAAGAATTATTAACTTAAATATATGGAGAATATTTTTCTAAATAAAATAGACTTAGTCAAAAGAAAAATTGTCAAAAACTTTTCAAATAATAGGCAAAAAAATCTTTGAAAAATATCCCATAAAAATAGGGGAAATTTTTTCAAAAAATAGGCCCGTCCAAAAATAATAAAAAGAAGGTCCAAAAACTTCCTTTGGAAAACTGATTAGCTTAAAAGCCCTTCACTAAAACACTATACTTCAGATAAAATCGTCTTTTCACTAATTTTTTTTAAATTATAATTTAATTGTATTTATATATTTATAATAATAACTTCTAAAATATATGGAAAGAAGTGACAAAAATAAGGACTTCTAACCGTGAAAATTGTAATTTAACATGATTTCTAATTAGTGATAGAATCTGTATATATAAGACATTTATAAATAAATAATAAAAAGGTGAATAAGATTATATTATTATTTTACATATAGTATTTTTCTTTTGAAAATTTTACCTCTATACATCTTACGTTGTTTAATTTTTTTTCATATTGTTATATTTTGTCTTTATCTATATATCTAGACCATTTATTTCTAATAACGTGATTTTAATTTTTGAAAAAAATAGAAAAAAAATTGACAGTGACAATTGATGATTTGTCTTGATGGTAAGTACTGCATTCATTGTTTACATCAAATTTGGATTAATGGTATTTATTATTGAAATATTTACCTTATTACAAGTAATTATTTATTTTTTAAATAACTATACTTATTTGAATTTTCTTTGAACAAATTAATTTTATGTTTCGAACTCAAAGGTCGTAAAAAAGTGTCACACTCTCTATCCTCTCTCACTCGCCTATCTCCTCCCTCTCTCGATCTCGCTCGTCTCTCTCTTCCCTCTTCCAATCTCGCTTGCCAGATATTATATATATATATATATATATATATATATATATATATTAGTTACTCAAATACAATTATTTGACAGATATGGACATACAACTTGATAAATATACATATACAATTCGCATTTTTCATCCCTTTCAGGTCACATAGCTGAGATTATGTCATGTAATTATGTAAAACATAGTTATTTGACCATATTAAGTTTCAAACCTAAGCTATTTATGCAAATTTCCCTTAAAAATAATATATAGAGAAAAAAATGGACTTTTAGGTTTAATTATTTCTTTTATTATAATTTTCTTTGTCATATGATTTATTAGTGCCAAAAATAATAATTCTTAGCATTAAAATTTTAAATATTAAAATAAATAATAGTAAAATAATTTTTATCTATATATATCTATTTATCTATATTATATTGAAAGCATGAAGACCCTTAGAAATATTGTCTCAACTTTTTTCCCTTCATTTAAAGACACATCTTTAGGCAAGATTGTCTTTTCACAATTTTTAAAAAAAATCTTATTTAATTATATTTATGATATTAACTTTTAAATTATATGAAAATAAATGATAAAATAAGGACTTCTAGCCGTGAAAATACTCTTAAATCTTTCTTATTTAATAGACTTCTACCTTTTTCTTATTTGAATGAAAAAAACATTCTACTGCTATTTACCATGATATATAAGACCTTTATAAATAAATAATTTATTAAATTACTTTTGCAATAAATTATTTATCTTTTCATAAGTTCATAATTAAATTTAATTTTTCTATGTAATGTTTGTTGTCAGATAAGGTACACGCTTTAATTTTATTTCTTGATTTCTTATTTAGAGATAGAAAGACGTAAAAAAAAAGAAGAAAATCTTAAGTAAAGTATAAAGAAATGATTCATAAAAATAATATTTTTTTTCAAAGACTTGATTTTTTCACTAATTAGCAACATGAAATAACATCTAATTTTTTAAGTTTATACTACTAAATTGGGAATCACGTGCAACGCACGTGTCGGGAGACTAATTTAAGAAAATATGTAAAAATTAAAGATAGTTTTCAAGATTATATTCAAGATATCACAAACCAAACCCATTACATTCACTACAACAACAACAACATACCCAGTAAAATCTCATAAGTGGGGTCTGGGGAGGGTAGAATATACGCATACCTTACCACTACCTCATAGAAGTAGAGAGGCTATTTCCTAGGAACCCTCATCTCAAAATCCATAAACAGAAA